>JANJGN010001633.1:0-121443 GCA_026770705.1 Isurus oxyrinchus | reverse complement strand
GTGAGTGAGAGAGATTGGGAGTGAGTGAGAGAGATTGGGAGTGAGTGAGAGAGATTGGGAGTGAGTGAGAGAGATTGGGAGTGAGTGAGAGAGATTGGGAGTGAGTGAGAGAGATTGGGAGTGAGTGAGAGAGATTGGGAGTGAGTGAGAGAGATTGGGAGTGAGTGAGAGAGATTGGGAGTGAGTGAGAGAGATTGGGAGTGAGTGAGAGAGATTGGGAGTGAGTGAGAGAGATTGGGAGTGAGTGAGAGAGATTGGGAGTGAGTGAGAGAGATTGGAGTGAGTGAGAGATTGAGTGAGTGAGAGAGATTGGGAGTGAGTGAGGAAGAGAGATTGGGAGTGAGTGAGGAAGGGAGATTGGGAGTGAGTGAGGAAGGGAGATTGGGAGTGAGTGAGGAAGGGAGATTGGGAGTGAGTGAGGGAGGGAGATTGGGAGTGAGTGAGGGAGGGAGATTGGGAGTGAGTGAGGGAGGGAGATTGGGAGTGAGTGAGGGAGAGAGATTTAGAGTGAGAGAGATTGGGAGTGAGTGAGGGAAGGAGATTGGGAGTGAGAGAGGGAGGGAGACTGGGAGTGAGTGAGGGAGGGAGACTGGTAGTGAGTGAGGGAGGGAGACTGGGAGTGAGTGAGGGAGGGAGACTGGGAGTGAGTGAGGGAGGGAGACTGGGAGTGAGTGAGGGGAGGGAGACTGGGAGTGAGTGAGGGAGGGAGACTGGGAGTGAGTGAGGGAGGGAGACTGGGTGTGAGGGAGGGAGACTGGGAGTGAGGGAGGGAGACTGGGAGTGAGGGAGGGAGGGAGACTGGGAGTGAGTGAGGGACGGAGACTGGGAGTGAGTGAGGGAGGGAGACTGGGAGTGAGTGAGGGAGGGAGACTGGGAGTGAGTGAGGGAGGGAGACTGGGAGTGAGTGAGGGAGGGAGACTGGGAGTGAGTGAGGGAGGGAGACTGGGAGTGAGTGAGGAAAGGGAGACTGGGAGTGAGTGAGAGAGGGAATGAGGGAGATTGGGAGTGAGAGAGGGATGGTGTTTGGGAGTGAAAGTGAGAGAATGAGATTGGGAGTGAGTGAGAGAGATTGGGAGTGAGTGAGAGAGATTGCGAGTGAGTGAGGGAAGGAGATTGGGAGTGAGAGAGTGAGGGAGGGAAATTGGGAGTGAGTGAGGGAGGCAGATTGGGGAGGGAGATTGGGAGTGAGTGAGGGAGAGAGATTGGGAGTGAGTGAGAGAGATTGGGAGTGAGTGAGAGATTGGGAGTGAGTGAGAGAGATTGGGAGTGAGTGAGAGATTGGAGTGAGTGAGAGATTGGGAGTGAGTGAGAGAGATTGGGAGTGAGTGAGAGATTGGGAATGAGTGCGAGAGATTGGCAGTGAGTGAGAGAGATTGGCAGTGAGTGAGAGAGATTGGCAGTGAGTGAGAGAGATTGGCAGTGAGTGAGAGAGATTGGGAGTGAGTGAGAGAGATTGGGAGTGAGTGAGAGAGGGAGATTGGGAGTGAGTGAGAGAGGGAGATTGGGAATGAGTCAGAGGGAGGGGGAGTGGGAGATTGGGAGTGAGTGAGTGAGTGAGAGAGATTGGGAGTGAGTGAGATGGGGAGATTGGGAGTGAGTGAGAGAGATTGGGAGTGAGTGAGATGGGGAGATTGGGAGTGAGTGAGAGAGGGAGAGTGAGATTGGGAGTGAGTGGGTTAGGGAGATTGGGAGTGAGTGAGAGAAATTGGGAGTGAGTGAGAGAGATTGGGAGTGAGTGAGAGAGATTGGGAGTGAGTGAGAGAGATTGGGAGTGAGTGAGCGAGATTGGGAGTGAGTGAGCGAGATTGGGAGTGAGTGAGCGAGATTGGGAGTGAGTGAGCGAGATTGGGAGTGAGTGAGCGAAATTGGGAGTGAGTGAGCGAGATTGGGAGTGAGTGAGTGAGATTGGGAGTGAGTGAGCGAGATTGGGAGTGAGTGAGCGAGATTGGGAGTGAGTGAGAGAGTTTGGGAGTGAGTGAGAGAGTTTGGGAGTGAGTGAGAGAGTTTGCGAGTGAGTGAGAGAGATTGGGGTGAGTGAGAGAGATTGCGAGTGAGTGAGAGAGATTGCGAGTGAGTGAGAGAGATTGGGAGTGAGTGAGAGATTGGGAGTGAGTGAGAGATTGGGAGTGAGTGAGAGAGATTGGGAGTGAGTGAGGGAGAGAGATTGGGAGTGAGTGAGCGAGAGAGATTGGGAGTGAGAGAGAGAGATTGGGAGTGAGCGAGAGAGATTGGGAGTGAGCGAGAGAGATTGGGAGTGAGTGAGAGAGATCGGGAGTGAGAGAGAGAGATTGGGAGTGAGTGAGGGAAGGAGATTGGGAGTGAGAGAGTGAAAGAGGGAGATTGGGAGTGAGTGAGGGAGGGAGATTGGGAGGGAGATTGGGAGTGAGTGAGGGAGGGAGATTGGGAGGGAGATTGGGAGTGAGTGAGGGAGGGAGATTGGGAGTGAATGAGGGAGAGAGATTGGGAGTGAGAGAGAGATCGGGAGTGAGTGAGAGAGATCGGGAGTGAGAGCGAGAGATTGGGAGTGAGTGAGGGAAGGAGATTGGGAGTGAGAGAGTGAAACAGGGAGATTGGGAGTGAGTGAGGGAGGGAGATTGGGAGTGAGTGAGGGAGGGAGATTGGGAGTGAGTGAGGGAGAGAGATTGGGAGTGAGTGGGTTAGGGAGATTGGGAGTGAGTGAGAGAGATTGAGAGTGAGTGAGAGAGATTGGGAGTGAGTGAGAGAGATTGGGAGTGAGTGAGAGAGATTGGGAGTGAGTGAGAGAGATTGGGAGTGAGTGAGAGAGATTGGGAGGTGAGTGAGAGAGATTGGGAGTGAGTGAGAGAGATTGGGAGTGAGTGAGAGAGATTGGGAGTGAGTGAGAGAGATTGGGATGTGAGTGAGAGAGATTGGGAGTGAGTGAGAGAGATTGGGAGTGAGTGAGAGAGATTGGGAGTGAGTGAGAGAGATTGGGAGTGAGTGAGAGAGATTGGGAGTGAGTGAGAGAGATTGGGAGTGAGTGAGAGAGATTGGGAGTGAGTGAGGAAGAGAGATTGGGAGTGAGTGAGGAAGGGAGATTGGGAGTGAGTGAGGAAGGGAGATTGGGAGTGAGTGAGGAAGGGAGATTGGGAGTGAGTGAGGGAGGGAGATTGGGAGTGAGTGAGGGAGGGAGATTGGGAGTGAGTGAGGGAGGGAGATTGGGAGTGAGTGAGGGAGAGAGATTTAGAGTGAGAGAGATTGGGAGTGAGTGAGGGAAGGAGATTGGGAGTGAGAGAGGGAGGGAGACTGGGAGTGAGTGAGGGAGGGGAGACTGGGAGTGAGTGAGGGAGGGAGACTGGGAGTGAGTGAGGGAGGGAGACTGGGAGTGAGTGAGGGAGGGAGACTGGGAGTGAGTGAGGGAGGGAGACTGGGAGTGAGGGAGGGAGACTGGGAGTGAGGGAGGGAGACTGGGAGTGAGGGAGGGAGGGAGACTGGGAGTGAGTGAGGGACGGAGACTGGGAGTGAGTGAGGGAGGGAGACTGGGAGTGAGTGAGGGGAGGGAGACTGGGAGTGAGTGAGGGAGGGAGACTGGGAGTGAGTGAGGGAGGGAGACTGGGCGTGAGTGAGGAAAGGGAGACTGGGAGTGAGTGAGAGAGGGAATGAGGGAGATGGGAGTGAGAGAGGGATGGTGTTTGGGAGTGAAAGTGAGAGAATGAGATTGGGAGTGAGTGAGAGAGATTGGGAGTGAGTGAGAGAGATTGGGAGTGAGTGAGGGAAGGAGATTGGGAGTGAGAGAGTGAGGGAGGGAAATTGGGAGTGAGTGAGGGAGGCAGATTGGGAGGGAGATTGGGAGTGAGTGAGGGAGAGAGATTGGGAGTGAGTGAGAGAGATTGGGAGTGAGTGAGAGATTGGGAGTGAGTGAGAGAGATTGGGAGTGAGTGAGAGAGATTGGGAGTGAGTGAGAGATTGGGAGTGAGTGAGAGATTGGGAGTGAGTGAGAGAGATTGGGAGTGAGTGAGAGAGATTGGGAGTGAGTGAGAGATTGGGAATGAGTGCGAGAGATTGGCAGTGAGTGAGAGAGATTGGCAGTGAGTGAGAGAGATTGGCAGTGAGTGAGAGAGATTGGCAGTGAGTGAGAGAGATTGGGAGTGAGTGAGAGAGATTGGGAGTGAGTGAGAGAGGGAGATTGGGAGTGAGTGAGAGAGGGAGATTGGGAATGAGTCAGAGGGAGGGGGAGTGGGAGATTGGGAGTGAGTGAGTGAGTGAGTGAGAGAGATTGGGAGTGAGTGAGACGGGGAGATTGGGAGTGAGTGAGAGAGATTGGGAGTGAGTGAGATGGGGAGATTGGGAGTGAGTGAGAGAGGGAGAGTGAGATTGGGAGTGAGTGGGTTAGGGAGATTGGGAGTGAGTGAGAGAAATTGGGAGTGAGTGAGAGAGATTGGGAGTGAGTGAGCGAGATTGGGAGTGAGTGAGCGAGATTGGGAGTGAGTGAGCGAGATTGGGAGTGAGTGAGCGAAATTGGGAGAGTGAGCGAGATTGGGAGTGAGTGAGCGAGATTGGGAGTGAGTGAGCGAGATTGGGAGTGAGTGAGAGAGTTTGGGAGTGAGTGAGAGAGTTTGGGAGTGAGTGAGAGAGTTTGCGAGTGAGTGAGAGAGATTGGGAGTGAGTGAGAGAGATTGCGAGTGAGTGAGAGAGATTGCGAGTGAGTGAGAGAGATTGGGAGTGAGTGAGAGATTGGGAGTGAGTGAGAGATTGGGAGTGAGTGAGAGAGATTGGGAGTGAGTGAGAGAGATTGGGAGTGAGAGAGTGAGGGAGGGAGATTGGGAGTGAGTGAGGGAGGGAGATTGGGAGTGAGGGAGGGAGGGAGACTGTGAGGGAGGGAGGGGAGACTGGGAGGGAGGGAGGGAGACTGGGAGGGAGGGAGACTGGGAGTGAGTGAGAGGGAGATTGGGAATGAGTCAGAGGGAGGGGGAGTGGGAGATTGGAGTGTGTGAGTGAGCGAGATTGGGGAGTGAGTGAGACGGGGAGATTGGGAGTGAGTGAGAGAGGGAGAGTGAGATTGGGAGTGAGTGAGAGAGTGAGATTGGGAGTGAGTGGGTTAGGGAGATTGGGAGTGAGTGAGAGAGATTGGGAGTGAGTGAGAGAGATTGGGAGTGAGTGAGAGAGATTGGGAGTGAGTGAGAGAGATTGGGAGTGAGTGAGAGAGATTGGGAGTGAGTGAGAGATTGGGAGTGAATGAGAGAGATTGGGAGTGAGTGAGCGCGATTGGGAGTGAGTGAGAGAGATTGGGAGTGAGTGAGAGAGATTGGGAGTGAGTGAGAGAGATTGGGAGTGAGAGAGGGAGGGAGATTGGGAGTGAGTGAGGGAGGGAGATTGGGAGTGAGTGAGGGAGGGAGATTGGGAGTGTGAGTGAGGGAGGGAGATTGGGAGTGAGTGAGGGAGGGAGATTGGGAGTGAGTGAGGGAGGGAGACTGGGAGTGAGTGAGGGAGGGAGGGAGACTGTGAGGGAGGGAGGGAGACTGGGAGGGAGGGAGACTGGGAGTGAGTGAGAGGGAGATTGGGAATGAGTCAGAGGGAGGGGGAGTGGGAGATTGGAGTGTGTGAGTGAGCGAGATTGGGAGTGAGTGAGACGGGGAGATTGGGAGTGAGTGAGAGAGGGAGAGTGAGATTGGGAGTGAGTGAGAGAGTGAGATTGGGAGTGAGTGGGTTAGGGAGATTGGGAGTGAGTGAGAGAGATTGGGAGTGAGTGAGAGAGATTGGGAGTGAGTGAGAGAGATTGGGAGTGAGTGAGAGAGATTGGGAGTGAGTGAACGAGATTGGGAGTGAGTGACCGAGATTGGGAGTGAGTGAGAGAGATTGGGAGTGAGTGAGAGAGATTGGGAGTGAGTGAGAGAGATTGGGAGTGAGAGAGTGAGGGAGGGAGATTGGGAGTGAGTGAGGGAGGGAGATTGGGAGAGAGTGAGGGAGGGAGATTGGGAGTGAGTGAGGGAGGGAGATTGGGAGTGTGAGTGAGGGAGGGAGATTGTGAGGGAGGGAGGGAGACTGGGAGGGAGGGAGACTGGGAGTGTGAGTGAGGGAGGGAGGGAGATTGGGAGTGTGAGTGAGGGAGATTGGGAGTGAGTGAGGGAGGGAGATTGTGAGGGAGGGAGACTGGGAGGGAGGGAGGGAGACTGGGAGGGAGGGAGATTGGGAGTGTGAGGGAGGGAGATTGTGAGGGAGGGAGGGAGACTGGGAGGGAGGGAGACTGGGAGTGTGAGTGAGGGAGGGAGGGAGATTGGGAGTGTGAGTGAGGGAGATTGGGAGTGAGTGAGGGAGGGAGATTGTGAGGGAGGGAGACTGGGAGGGAGGGAGGGAGACTGGAGGGAGGGAGACTGGGAGGGAGGGAGGGAGACTGGGAGTGTGAGGGAAGGGCGGAGCAGGTTCCACACAGCGCACTGACTGAGTTTGCACTGAGTTGAAGTGGGAGTGCCGGATATAAATAGCAGCTGGTGTATGTGAGAGATGACACACGCTTGTTTCAACATGCAGCCAAAAGGAGCTGAGCTCCGAGGAGAGCGAGTGGGAGTCTGGAAAAAGCGAGCTTGGTCCCAGCGAGCTGCAGGGGAGTGAGATCCCACCAAATCAGGAATGACAGGGACAGGGGGAGAGAGAGAGGGAGAGAGAGGGAGCGCTCAATGCAGCCTGTCGAACTTGCCAAAGTTAGCCCTTAGCAAAGTGAGAGGAAGGGCAGGTCCCTGACATCTCTCCCAAGTCTCTCTTACCATCTCTGCGAGTAAGACCAAGCCTTTTCTGGTGTGCGCGAATTTCGTGAAGCGAGCGAAGATCCCATCGCTCTCCTGGGCAGAGGTGTAATGTTCCTCACTGGACATCTCGTCAGCCTGGAGATCCGCACGGCGTGTGCTCTGTCTTCTACCGACTCCTCTCAGAGAACTGCTTCCGAGAGGTGCAGCGACTCTCTCTCTCTCTCTCCCCCTGAGGAGGGAGGATCCGTTAAAGGGGAAGGGCAGCCTCGCCCTCTTCTTCCTCCTGCTTTCTCTCTGACATTTCACATTCGCACTGTCTCACTCACACGGATCAGCTCTCTCATTCATTCCCTCCCTTATTCCAGATGATATTAAAGGCCCATTGTCCTCACAGTCACTCTGACAGATCCAGAGACCGGCTGTGTGTAACTCACTACGAGAAGGACTAACTGCAACTGCTCGAGGATTTCAGCATCAAACCAACTGCACACATTTATCCCCACACCCCTCTCTATCAATCCAAACTAATCCCACTGCCCCGCTCTCTCCCCATAGCCTTCTCTCAATCCCCACACTAATCCCACTGTCCCACTCTCTCCCGAAAGACATGTATCAATCCCCAAACTAATCCCACTGTCCCATTCACACCCATATCCCTATATCAATCCCAAACTAATCCCACTGCCCCGCTCTCTCCCCATAGCCCTGTATCAATCCCAAACTAATCCCACTACCCCGGTCTCTCCCAATAGACCTGTGTAAATCCCAAAAATAATTCCACTGCCCCGCTCTCTCCCCATAGCCCTGTGTAAATCCCAAACTAATCCCACTGTCCCGCTCTCTCCCCATAGCCGTGTGTCAATCCCAAATTAATCCCATTGCCCTGCTCTCTCCCCATAGCCCTGTATCAATCCCAAACTAATCCCACTGTCCCGCTCTCTCCCCAAAGCCCTGTATCAATCCTCAAACTAATCCCATTGCCCCGCTCTCTCCCCATAGCCCTGTATCAATAACAAACTAATCCCACTGTCCCGCTCCCTCCCCATAGCCCTGTATCAATCCCAAACTAATCCCACTGCCCCGCTCCCTCCCCATAGCCCTGTATCAATCCCAAACTAATCCCACTGCCCCGCTCTATCCCCATAGCCTTGTATCAATCCCAAACTAATCCCACTGTCCCACTCTCTCCCTATAGCCCTGTATCAATCCCAAACTATTCCCAATGCCCAGCTCTCTTCCCATAGCCCTGTATCAATCCCAAACTAATCCCACTGCCCGGATCTCTCCCCATATCCGTGTATCAATCCTCAAAGTAATTCCACTGCCCCGCTCCATCCCCCCTACCAGTATCAATCTTCAAACTAATCCCACTGCCCCGCTCACTCCCCATATCCATGTATCAATCCCCAAACTAGTCCCACTGCCCAGCTCTCTCCCCAAAGCACTGTAGCAATACCCAAACTAATCCCACTGCCCCGCTCTCTCCCCATATCCCGGTATCAATCCCCAAACTAATCCCACTGCCCCACTCTGCCCCATAGCCCAGTATCAATCCCAAATTAATCCCAATGCCCTGCTCTCACCCCATAGCCATGTATCAATCCTCAAACTAATCCCACTGCCCCACTATTTCCCCATAGCCATGTATCAATCCTCAAACTAATCCCACTGCCCCACTATCTCCCCATAGCACTGTATCAATCCCCAAACTAATCCCAGTGTCCCGCTCCATCCCCCTAGCCCAGTATCAATCTTCAAACTAATCCCACTGCTCCGCTCTCTCCCCAAAGCCCTGTATCAATACCCAAACTAATCCCACTGCCCCGCTCTCTCCCCATAGCCCTGTATCAATCCCAAACTAATCCCACTGCCCCGCTCTATCCCCATAGCCCTGTATCAATCGCCAAACTACTCCCACTGCTCCGCTCTCTCCCCATAGCTCTGTATCAATCCCCAAACTAATCCCACTGCCCCGCTCTCTCCCCATATCGCAGTATCAATCCCAAACTAATCCCACTGTCCCACTCTCTCCCTATAGCCCTGTATCAATCCCAAACTAATCCCACTGTCCCAATCTCTCCCTATAGCCCAGTATCAATCCCAAACTAATCCCACTGCCCGGATCTCTCCCCATATCCGTGTATCAATCCTCAAAGTAATTCCACTGCCCCGCTCCATCCCCCTAGCCCAGTATCAATCTTCAAACTAATCCCACTGCCCCGCTCACTCCCCATATCCATGTATCAATCCCAAACTATTCCCACTGCAACACTCTCCCGATAGCCCTGTATCAATCCCAAAATAATCCCACTGCCCCGCTCTCTCCCCATAGCCCTGTATCAATCCAAAAAATTAATCCCCCTGCTCCGCTCTCTTCCCTTAGCCCTGTATCAATCCCAAACTAATCCCACTGAACCACTCCCTCCATAGCTCTGTACCAATCACAAACTAATCAACTGCCCCGCTCCCTCCACATAGCCCTGTACCAATCCTGAACTAATCCCACTGCCCCGCTCTCTCTCCTAAATCCTGTATCAATCCAAAACTAATCCCACTGCCCAACTCGCTCCCCATAGCCCTGTCTCAATCCCCAAATTAATAACACATCCCCACTCTCTCCCCATAGATCTGTATAATTACCCAAACTAATCCTACATCCCCGCTCTCTCCCCATCGCCCTGTATCAATCCCAAACTCATCCCACTGACCCAATCTCTCCCCATATCCGTGTATCAATCCCCAAAGTAATTCCACTAACCCGCTCCCTCCCCATAGCCCCGTATCAATCGCAAACTAGTCCCACTGCCCCACTCTCTCCCCATAGCCCTGTATCAATCCCAAATTAATCCCACTGCCCCGCTCTCACCAAATAGCCTGCTATCAATGCACAAACTAAATCCACTGCCCCGCTCCCTCACCATAGCTCTGTATCAATTCCCAAACTAATCCCACTGTCGCGCTCCCTCACCATATCCATGTATCAATCCCCAAACTAATCCCACTGCCCCGCTCTCTCCCCATCACCCTGTATCAATCCCCAAACTAATCCCACTGCCCCGCTCTCTCCCCAAAGCCCTGTATCAAGTCCAAACTAATCCCACTGCCCTGCTCTCTCCCCATAGCCCTGTCTCAATGCCCAAAATAATAACACATCCCCACTCTCACTCCATAGACCAGTATCAATGCCCAAACTAATCCCACATCCCCGCTCTCTCCCCATACCCCTGTATCAATCCCAAACTCATCCCACTGACCCAATCTCTCCCCATATCCATGTATCAATCCCCAAAGTAATTCCACTGCCCCGCTCCCTCCCAATAGCCCTGTATCAATCGCAAACTAATCCCACTGCCCCTCTCTCTCCCCATACCCCTGTATAAATCCCAAACTAATCCCACTACCACGCTCTCTCCCCAAAGTCCTGTATCGATCCCAAACTAATTCCACTGCCCCGCTCTCTTCCCAAAGCCCTGTATCAATCCCAAACTATTCCCAATGCCCAGCTCTCTCCCCATCGCCCTGTATCAATCCCAAACTAATCCCACTGCCCGGATCTCTCCCCATATCCGTGTATCAATCCTCAAAGTAATTCCACTGCCCCGCTCCCTCCCCCTAGCCCAGTATCAATCCCCAAACTAGTCCCACTGCCCCACTCTGCCCCATAGCCCTGTATCAATCCCAAACTAATCCCACTGTCCCAGTCTCTCCCCATAGCCCTGTATCAATCCCAAACTAATCGCACTGCCCCGCTCTCTCCTCATAGCCCTGTATCAAACCCTAACTAAAACCACTGCCCTGCTCTCTCCCAATAGCACAGTATGAATCCCCGAACGAATCCCACTGTCCCACTCTCTCCGCATATCCCTGTATCACTCCGCACACTAATCCCACTGCCCCGCTCTCTCTCCATTGCCCTGTATCAATCCCCAAATAATCCCACTGTCCCTCTCTCTCCCCATAGCCCTGTATCAATCCCAAACTATTCCCACTGCAACACTCTCCCGATAGCCCTGTATCAATCCCAAAATAATGCCACTGTCCCTCTCTCTCCCCATAGCCCAGTATCAATCCCAAACTATTCCCACTGCAACACTCTCCCGATAGCCCTGCATCAATCCCAAAATAATCCCACTGCCCCGCTCTCTCCCCATAGCCCTCTATCAATCCAAAAAATTAATCCCACTGCTCCGCTCTCTCCCCTTAGCCCTGTATCAATCCCAAACTAATCCCAATGCCCCGCTCTCTCACCATAGCCCTGTATCAATCCCAAACTAATCCCACTGAACCGCTCCCTCCATAGCTCTATACCAATCACAAACTAATCAACTGCCCCGCTCCCTCCACATAGCCCTGTACCAATCCTGAACTAATCCCAGTGCCCCGCTCTCTCTCCTAAATCCTGTATCAATCCAAAACTAATCCCACTGCCCAACTCGCTCCCCATAGCCCTGTATCAAGTCCAAACAAATCCCACTGTCCCGCTCTCTCCCCATAGCCCTGTATCAATCCCCAAACTAATCCCACTGCCCCGCTCTCTCCCCATAGCCCTGTCTCAATCCCCAAACTAATCCCACTGCCCCGCTCTCTCCCCATAGCCCTGTCTCAATCCCCAAATTAATAACACATCCCCACTCTCTCCCCATAGACCTGTATAATTACCCAAACTAATCCCACATCCCCGCTCTCTCCCCATCTCCCTGTATCAATCCCAAACTAATCCCACTGACCCGCTCCCTCCCCATTGCCTTGTATCAATCCCCAAACTAATCCCACTGCCGTGATCTCTCCCCATATCCGTGTATCAATCCCCAAAGTAATTCCACTGACATGCTCCCTCCCCATAGCCCCGTATCAATCGCAAACTAATCCCACTGCCCCACTCTCTCCCCATAGCCCTGTATCAATCCCAAATTAATCCCACTGTCCCTCTCTCTCCCCAAAGCCCAGTATCAATCCCAAACTATTCCCACTGCAACACTCTCCCGATAGCCCTGTATCAATCCCAAACTAATCCCACTGAACCGCTCCCTCCATAGCTCTGTACCAATCACAAACTAATCAACTGCCCCGCTCCCTCCACATAGCCCTGTACCAATCCTGAACTAATCCCACTGCCCCGCTCTCTCTCCTAAATCCTGTATCAATCCAAAACTAATCCCACTGCCCAACTCGCTCCCCATAGCCCTGTATCAAGTCCAAACAAATCCCACTGCCCCGCTCTCTCCCCATAGCCCTGTCTCAATCCCCAAATTAATAACACATCCCCACTCTCTCCCCATAGACCTGTATAATTACCCAAACTAATCCCACATCCCCGCTCTCTCCCCATCGCCCTGTATCAATCCCAAACTCATCCCACTGACCCAATCTCTCCCCATATCCGTGTATCAATCCCCAAAGTAATTCCACTGACCCGCTCCCTCCCCATAGCCCCGTATCAATCGCAAACTAGTCCCACTGCCCCACTCTCTCCCCATAGCCCTGTATCAATCCCAAATTAATCCCACTGCCCCGCTCTCACCAAATAGCCTGCTATCAATGCACAAACTAAATCCACTGCCCCGCTCCCTCACCATAGCTCTGTATCAATTCCCAAACTAATCCCACTGTCGCGCTCCCTCACCATATCCATGTATCAATCCCCAAACTAATCCCACTGCCCCGCTCTCTCCCCATAGCCCTGTATCAATCCCCAAACTAATCCCACTGCCCCGCTCTCTCCCCAAAACCCTGTATCAAGTCCAAACTAATCCCACTGCCCTGCTCTCTCCCCATAGCCCTGTCTCAATGTCCAAAATAATAACACATCCCCACTCTCTCTCCATAGACCAGTATCAATGCCCAAACTAATCCCACATCCCCGCTCTCTCCCCATCGCCCTGTATCAATCCCAAACTCATCCCACTGACCCAATCTCTCCCCATATCCATGTATCAATCCCCAAAGTAATTCCACTGCCCCGCTCCCTCCCAATAGCCCTGTATCAATCGCAAACTAATCCCACTGCCCCTCTCTCTCCCCATACCCCTGTATAAATCCCAAATTAATCCCACTGCCCCGCTCTCTCCCCAAAGTCCTGTATCAACACCAAACTAATCCCACTGCCCCTCTCTCTCCCCATACCCCTGTATAAATCCCAAACTAATCCCACTACCACGCTCTCTCCCCAAAGTCCTGTATCAACACCAAACTAATCCCACTGTCCCGCTCTCTCCCCATAGCCCTGTATCAATCCCCAAACTAATCCCATTGCCCCGCTCTCTCCCCATAGCCCTGTATCAATAACAAACTAATCCCACTGTCCCGCTCCCTCCCCATAGCCCTGTATCAATCCCAAACTAATCCCACTGCCCCGCTCTCTCCCCATAGCCCTGTATAAATCCCAAACTAATCCCACTGCCCCGCTCTATCCCCATAGCCTTGTATCAATAACAAACTAATCCCACTGTCCGACTCTCTCCCCATAGCCCTGTATCAATCCCAAACTAATCCCACTGTCCCACTCTCTCCCTATAGCCCTGTATCAATCCCAAACTATTCCCAATGCCCAGCTCTCTTCCCATAGCCCTGTATCAATCCCAAACTAATCCCACTGCCCGGATCTCTCCCCATATCCGTGTATCAATCCTCAAAGTAATTCCACTGCCTCGCTCCATCCCCCTAGCCCAGTATCAATCTTCAAACTAATCCCACTGCCCCGCTCACTCCCCATATCCATGTATCAATCCCCAAACTAGTCCCACTTCCCCACTCTCTCCCCAAAGCACTGTATCAATACCCAAACTAATCCCACTGCCCCGCTCTCTCCCCATATCCCGGTATCAATCCTGAACTAATCCCACTGCCCCACTCTGCCCCATAGCCCTGTATTAATCCCAAACTAATCCCACTGTCCCAGTCTCTCCCTATAGCCCTGTATCAATGCCAAACTATTCCCACTGCCCCGTTCTCTCCACATAGCCCTGTATGAAACCCTAACTAAAACCACTGCCCTGCTCTCTCCCAATAGCACAGTATGAATCCCCGAACGAATCCCACTGTCCCACTCTCTCCGCATATCCCTGTATCAATCCGCACACTAATCCCACTGCCCTGCTCTCTCTCCATAGCCCTGTATCACTCCGCACACTAATCCCACTGCCCCGCTCTCTCTCCATTGCCCTGTATCAATCCCCAAATAATCCCACTGTCCCTCTCTCTCCCCATAGCCCTGTATCAATCCAAACTATTCCCACTGCAACACTCTCCCGATAGCCCTGTATCAATCCCAAAATAATCCCACTGTCCCTCTCTCTCCCCATAGCCCAGTATCAATCCCAAACTATTCCCACTGCAACACTCTCCCGATAGCCCTGCATCAATCCCAAAATAATCCCACTGCCCCGCTCTCTCCCCATAGCCCTCTATCAATCCAAAAAATTAATCCCACTGCTCCGCTCTCTCCCCTTAGCCCTGTATCAATCCCAAACTAATCCCAATGCCCCGCTCTCTCACCATAGCCCTGTATCAATCCCAAACTAATCCCACTGAACCGCTCCCTCCATAGCTTTGTACCAATCACAAACTAATCAACTGTCCCGCTCCCTCCCCATAGCCCTGTATAAATCCTGAACTAATCCCACTGCCCCGCTCTCTCCCCATAGCCCTGTTTAAATCGCAAACTAATCCCACTGCCCCATTCTCACCCCATAGCCCTGTATCAATCCCCAAACTAATCCCACTGCCCCGCTCTCTCCCCATAGCCTGGTATCAGTGCACAAACTAATCCCACTGCCCCGCTCTCTCCCCATAGCCCTGCATCAATCCCAAACTAATTCCACTGCCCCGCTCTCACCTCATAGCCTGGTATGAGTGCACAAACTAAACCCACTGCCCTGCTCTCTCCCCATAGCCCTGCATCAATCCCAAACTAATTCCACTGCCCCGCTCTCACCTCATAGCCTGGTATGAGTGCACAAACTAAACCCACTGCCCTGCTCTCTCCCCATAGCCCTGCATCAATCCCAAACTAATCCCACTGCCCTGCTCTCTCCCCATAGACCTGCATCAATCCCAAACTAATCCCACTGCCCCGCTCTCTCCCCATAGTCCTGTACCAATCCCAAACTAATCCCAATGCCCCGCGCTCTCCCCATAGACCTGTCTCAATCCCCAAACTAATAACACATCCCCACTCTCTCCCCATAGCCCTGTATCAATCCCCAAACTAATCCCACTGCCCCGCTCTCTCCCCATAGCCCTGTATCAATCCCCAAACTAATCCCACTGCCCTGCTCTCACCCCATAGACCTGTCTCAATCCCCAAAATAATAACACATCCCCACTCTCTCCCCATAGCCCTGTATCAATCCCCAAACTAATCCCACTGCCCCGCTCTCTCCCCATAGCCCTGTATCAATCCCCAAACTAATCCCACTGCCCTGCTCTCACCCCATAGACCTGTCTCAATCCCCAAAATAATAACACATCCCCACTCTCTCCCCATCGCCCTGTATCAATGCCCAAACTAATCCCGCATCCCCGCTCTCTCCCCATCGCCTTGTATCAATCCCAAACTAATCCCACTGCCCTGCTCTCTCCCCATTGACCTGTCTCAATCCCCAAAATAATAACACATCCCCACTCTCTCCCCATCTCCCTGTATCAATGCCCAAACTAATCCCACATCCCCGCTCTCTCCCCATCGCCCTGTATCAATCCCAAACTAATCCCACTGACCCAATCTTTCCCCATATCCGTGTATCAATCCCCAAACTAATCCCTCTGCCCCGCTCCCTCCCAATAGCCCTGTATCAATCGCAAACTAATCCCACTGCCCCGCTCTCTCCCCATACCCCTGTATAAATCCAAAATTAATCCCACTACCCCGCTCTCTCCCCGAAGTCCTGTATCAACACCAAACTAATCCCACTGTCCTGCTCTCTCCTCATAGCCCTGTATCAATCCCAAACTAATCCCACTGCCCCGCTCTCTCCTCATAGCCCTGTATCAATCCCCAAACTAATCCCACTGCCCCGCTCTCTCCTCATAGCCCTGTATCAATCCCCAAACTAATCCCACTGCCCCGCTCTCTCCCCATAGCCTTGTATCAATAACAAACTAATCCCGCTGTCCTGCTCTCTCTCCATAGCCCTGTATCAATCCGAAACTAATCCCACTGCCCCGATATCTCCCCACATCCGTGTATCAATCCCAAACGAATCGCACTGCCCCGCTCCCTCCCCATAGCCCTGTATCAATCCCCAAACTAATCCCACTGCCCTGCTCTCTCCCCATAGCCCTGTATCAATCCCCAAACTAATCCCACTGCCCCGCTCTCTCCTCATAGCCCTGTATCAATCCCCAAACTAATCCCACTGCCCCGCTCCCTCCCCATAGCCCTGTATAAATCCTGAACTAATCCCACTGCCCCGCTCTCTCCCCATAGCACTGTTTAAATCGCAAACTAATCCCACTGCCACATTCTCACCCCATAGCCCTGTATCAATCCCCAAACTAATCCCACTGCCCCGCTCTCTCCCCATAGCCTGGTATCAGTGCACAAACTAATCCCACTGCCCTGCTCTCTCCCCATAGCCCTGCATCAATCCCAAACTAATTCCACTGCCCCGCTCTCACCTCACAGCCTGGTATCAGTGCACAAACTAATCCCACTGCCCTGCTCTCTCCCCATAGCCCTGCATCAATCCCAAACTAATCCCACTGCCCTGCTCTCTCCCCATAGCCCTGCATCAATCCCAAACTAATCCCAATGCCCCGCGCTCTCCCCATAGACCTGTCTCAATCCCCAAACTAATAACACATCCCCACTCTCTCCCCATAGCCCTGTCTCAATCCCCAAACTAATAACACATCCCCACTCTCTCCCCATAGCCCTGTATCAATCCCCAAACTAATCCCACTGCTCCGCTATCTTCCAATAGCCCTGCGTAAATCCCAAACAAATCCAACTGCCCCGCACTCTCGCCATAGACCTGCATCAATCCCAAAATAATCCCACTTCTCCGCTCTCTCCACATAGCCCTGTATCAAACCCAAACTAATCCCACTGTCCCGCTCTCTCCTCATAGCCCTGTATCAATCCCCAAACTAATCCCACTGACCAATCTCTCCCCATAGCCCTGTATCAATTCCCAAACTAATCCCACTGCTCCGCTATCTTCCCATAGCCCTGTATCAATCTCAAACTAATCTAAATGCCCCGCTCTCTCCCCATAGACCTCTATCAATCCCAAACTTATCCCACTGGCCCTCTCTCTCCCCATAGCCCTGTATCAATCCCAAACCACTCCCAAATACCCGCTATCTCCCCATAGCCCTGTACCAATCCCAAACTAATCTTAATGCCCCGCTCTCTCCCCATAGACCTCTATCAATCCCAAACTTATCCCACTGGCCCTCTCTCTACCCATAGCCCTGTATCAATCCCAAACTAATCCCACTGACCCGCTCCCTCCATAGCTCTGTATCAATCACCAACTAATCAACTGCCCCGCTCCCTCCACATAGCCCTGTACCAATCCTGAACTAATCCCAGTGCCCCGCTCTCTCTCCTAAATCCTGTATCAATCCAAAACAAATCCCACTGCCCAACTCGCTCCCCATAGCCCTGTATCAAGTCCAAACAAATCCCACTGTCCCGCTCTCTCCCCATAGCCCTGTATCAATCCCCAAACTAATCCCACTGCCCTGCTCTCTCCTCATAGCCCTGTATCAATAACAAACTAATCCCACTGTCCCGCTCCCTCCCCATAGCCCTGTATCAATCCCAAACTAATCCCACTGCCCCGCTCTCTCCCCATAGCCCTGTATCAATCCCAAACTAATCCCACTGCCCCGCTCTATCCCCATAGCCTTGTATCAATAACAAACTAATCCCACTGTCCTGCTCTCTCCGCATAGCCCTGTATCAATCCCAAACTAATCCCACTGCCCCGATATCTCCCCACATCCGTGTATCAATCCCCAAACTAATCGCACTGCCCCGCTCTCTCCTCATAGCCCTGTATCAAACCCAAACTAAAACCACTGCCCCACTCTCTCCCAATAGCACAGTATGAATCCCCGAACGAATCCCACTATCCCACTCTCGCCACATATCCCTGTATCAATCCGCACACTAATCCAACTGCACCGCTCTCTCTCCACAGCCCTGTATCAATTCCCAAATAATCCCACTGTACCTCTCTCTCCCCATAGCCCAGTATCAATCCCAAACTATTCCCACTGAAACACTTTGTCCCCATAGCCCTGTATCAATCCAAAAAATTAATCCCACTGCCCCGCTCTCTCCCCATAGCCCTGTCTCAATGCCCAAAATAATAACACATCCCCACTCTCTCTCCATAGACCAGTATCAATGCCCAAACTAATCCCACATCCCCGCTCTCTCCCCATCGCCCTGTATCAATCCCAAACTAATCCCACTGACCCAATCTCTCCCCATATCCGTGCATCAATTCCCAAAGTAATTCCACTGCCCCGCTCCCTCCCAATAGCCCTCTATCAATCGCAAACTAATCCCACTGCCCCTCTCTCTCCCCATACCCCTGTATAAATCCCCAAACTAATCCCACTGCCCCGCTCCCTCCCCATAGCCCTGTATCAATCACCAAACTAATCCCAATGCCCCGCTCTCTCCCCATAGCCCTGTATCAATCCCAAACTAATCCCGCTGACCCGCTCCCTCCATAGCTCTCTATCAATCCCAAACTAATCAACTGCCCCGCTCCCTCCACATAGCCCTGTACCAATCCTGAACTAATCCCAGTGCCCCGCTCTCTCTCCTAAATCCTGTATCAATCCAAAACTAATCCCACTGCCCAACTCGCTCCCCATAGCCCTGTATCAAGTCCAAACAAATCCCACTGTCCCGCTCTCTCCCCATAGTCCTGTATCAATCCCCAAACTAATCCCACTGCCCCGCTCTCTGCCCATAGCCTTGTCTCAATCCCCAAAATAATAACACATCCCCACTCTCTCCCCATAGAGCTGTATCAATACCCAAACTAATCCCACTGCCTGGATCTCTCCCCATATCCATGTATCAATCCTCAAAGTAATTCCACTGCCCCGCTCCATCCCCCTAGCCCAGTATCAATCTTCAAACTAATCCCACTGCCCCGCTCACTCCCCATATCCATGTATCAATCCCCAAACTAGTCCCACTGCCCAGCTCTCTCCCCAAAGCACTGTATCAATACCCAAACTAATCCCACTGCCCCGCTCTCTCCCCATATCCCGGTATCAATCCTGAACTAATCCCACTGCCCCACTCTGCCCCATAGCCCTGTATCAATCCCAAACTAATCCCACTGTCCCAGTCTCTCCCTATAGCCCTGTATCAATGCCAAACTATTCCCACTGCCCCGCTCTCTCCACATAGCCCTGTATCAAACCCTAACTAATCCCACTGCCCTGCTCTCTCCCCATAGCACAGTATGAATCCCCGAACGAATCCCACTGTCCCACTCTCTCCGCATATCCCTGTATCACTCCGCACACTAATCCCACTGCCCCGCTCTCTCTCCATTGCCCAGTATCAATCCCCATATAATCCCACTGTCCCTCTCTCTCCCCATAGCCCTGTATCAATCCAAAACTAATCCCACTGCCCCGCTCTATCCCCATAGCCTTGTATCAATAACAAACTAAGCCCACTGTCCTGCTCTCTCCCCATAGCCCTGTCTCAATCCCCAAATTAATAACACATCCCCACTCTCTCCCCATAGACCTGTATAATTACCCAAACTAATCCCACATCCCCGCTCTCTCCCCATCGCCCTGTATCAATCCCAAACTAATCCCACTGCTGTGATCTCTCCCCATATCCGTGTATCAATCCCCAAAGTAATTCCACTGACCCGCTCCCTCCCCATAGCCTTGTATCAATCACAAACTAGTCCCACTGCCCCACTCTCTCCCCATAGCCCTGTATCAATCCCAAATTAATCCCACTGCCCCGCTCTCACCAAATAGCCTGCTATCAATGCACAAACTAAATCCACTGCCCCGCTCCCTCACCATAGCTCTGTATCAATTCCCAAACTAATCCCACTGTCGCGCTCCCTCACCATATCCATGTATCAATCCCCAAACTAATCCCACTGCCCCGCGCTCCCCCATATCCCTGTATCAATCCCCAAACTAATCCCACTGTCCCGCTCTCTCCCCATAGCCCTGTATCAATCCACAAACTAATCCCACTGCCCCGCTCTCTCCCCATGGCCCTGTATCAATCCCCAAAATAATAACACATCCCCACTCTCTCTCCATAGACCAGTATCAATGCCCAAACTAATCCCACATCCCCGCTCTCTCCCCATCGCCCTGTATCAATCCCAAACTCATCCCACTGACCGAATCTCTCCCCATATCCGTGTATCAATCCCCAAAGTAATTCCACTGCCCCGCTCCCTCCCAATAGCCTGTATCAATCGCAAACTAATCCCACTGCCCCTCTCTCTCCCCATACCCCTGTATAAATCCCAAATTAATCCCACTACCCCGCTCTCTCCCCAAAGTCCTGTATCAACACCAAACTAATCCCACTGTCCCGCTCTCTCCTCATAGCCCTGTATCAATCCCAAACTAATCCCACTGCCCCGCTCTCTCCTCATAGCCCTGTATCAATCCCAAACTAATCCCACTGCCCCGCTCTCTCCTCATAGCCCTGTATCAATCCCCAAACTAATCCCACTGTCCCGCTCTCTCCCCATAGCCCTGTATCAATCCCAAACTAATCCCACTGCCCCGCTCTCTTCCCAAAGCCCTGTATCAATCCCCAAACTAATCCCACTGCCCCGCTCTCTACCCATAGCCCTGTATCAATCCCCAAACTAATCCCATTGCCCCGCTCTCTCCCCATAGCCCTGTATCAATAACAAACTAATCCCACTGTCCTGCTCTCTCCCCATAGCCCTGTATCAATCCCAAACTAATTCCAATGCCCCGCTCTCTTCCCAAAGACCTGTATCAATCCCCAAACTAATCCCACTGCCCCGCTCTCTCCCCATAGCCCTGTATCAATCCCCAAACTAATCCCAATGCCCCACTCTCTCCCCATAGCCCTGTATCACTCCCCAAACTAGTCCCACTGTCCCGCTCTCTCCCAATAGCCCTGTATCAATCCCCAAAATAATCCCACTGCCCCACTCTCTCCACATAGCACTATATCAATCCCAAAATAATCCCACCGCCCCGCTCTCTCCCCATAGCCCTGTATCAATCCCAAATTAATCCCACTGACCCGCTCTCTCCCCATGGCCCTGTATGAATCCCAAAACTAATCCCACTGACCCGAACTCTCCCCATAGCCCTGTATCAATCCCCAAACTAATCCTACTGTCCCGCAAACTCACCATAGCCCTGTATCAATCCCAAACTAATCCCACTGTACCGCTGTGTCCCAATAGCCCTCTATCAATCCCCCAATTAATTCCACTGCCCCACTCTCTCTCCATAGCCCTGTATCAATCCCCAAACTAGTCCCTTGCCCCGCTCTCTCCTCATAGCCCTGTATCAATCCCAAACTAATCCCACTGTCCCGCTCTCTCCCCATAGCCCTGTATGAATCCCCAAACTAATACCACTGCCCCGCTCTCTCCCCAAAGCCCTGTATCAATCCCCAAACTAGTCCCTTGCCCTGCTCTCTCCCCATAGCCCTGTATCAATCCCAAACTACTCCCACTGTCCCACTCTCTCCCCATAGCCCTGTATAAATCCCAAAATAATCCCACTGCCCCGCTCTCTCCCCATAGCATTATATCAATCCCCAAACTAATCCCACTTCCCCACAGTCACCCCATAGTCCTGTATCAATCCCCAAATAAATCCCACTGCCCCGCTCTCTCCCCATAACCCTGGATCAATCCCAAACTAATCCCACTGCCCTGCTCTCTCCCCATAAACCTGTATCAATCGCCAAATAATCCCACTGCCCCGCTCTGTCCCCATAGCCCTGTATCAATCTCAAACTAATCCCACTGCCCCACTCTCACCCCATAGCCCTGTATCAATTCCCAAACTAATCCCACTGTCCCGCTCTCTCCCTATATTCCTGTATCAATCCCAAACTAATCTCGCTGCCCTGATCACTCCCCATAGCCCTGTATCAATCCCAAACTAATCCCACTGCCCCGCTCCCTCCCCATAGCCCTGTATTAAACCCCAAACTAATCCCACTGCCCTGCTCTCTCCCCATAGCCCTGTATCAATCCGCTAAACAATTCCACTGCCCCGCTCTCTCGCCATAGCACTGTAATAATCCCCAAACTAATACCACTGTCCCGCTCTCTCCCCACAGACCTGTATCAATCCCCAAACTAATCCCACTGTCCCACTCTCTCCCCATAGCCCTGTATCAATACCAAACTAATCCCACTGCCCACCTCTCTCCCCATAGCCCTGTATCAATCCCAAACTAATCCAACTGCTCCGCTCTCTCCCCATAGCCCGGCATCCATCCCAAACTAATCCCGCTGCCCTGCTCTCTCCCCATAGTCCTGTATCAATCCCCAAACTAATCCCACTGCCCCAATCTCTCCCCATAGCCCTGTATCAATCTCAAACTAATCCCACTGCCCCGCTCTCTCCACATAGCCCTGTATCAATCCCCAAACTAATCTCTCTGCCCCGCTCTCTCCCCATAGCCCTGTATCAATCCCCAACCATTCCCACTGCCCCACTCTCTCCCCATAGCACTAGCAATCCCCAAACTAATCTCACTGTCCCGCTCTCTCTCCATAGCGCTGTATCAATTCCCAAATAACCCCACTGTCCCGCTCTCTCCCCATAGCCCTGTAGCAATCCCGAAACTAATCCCACTGTCCCGCTTTCTCTCCATAGCCCTGTATCAATCCCCAAACTAATCCCACTGACCCGCTCTCTCCCCACAGCCATGTATCAATCCTCAAACTAATCCCACTGTCCTGCTCTCTCCCCATATCCCTGTATCAATCCCAAAACTAATCCCACTGCCCCACTCTATCCCCACAGCCCTGTATCAAACCCCAAACTAATCCCAATGCCCCGCTTTCTCCCCATAGCCCTGTATCAATCCCAAAACTAATGCCACTTCCATGCTCTATCCCCATAGCCCTGTATCAATCCCAAACTAATCCCACTGCCCCACTCTCTCCCCATAGCACTGTATCAATCCACAAACTAATCTCACTGTCCCACTCTCTCCCCATAGCCCTGTATCAATCCCCAAACTAATCCCACTGCCCCGCTCTCTCCCCATAGCCCTGTATCAATCCCCAAACTAATCCCACTGTCCTGCTCTCTCCCCATAGCCCTGTATCAATCCCAAACTAATCCCACTGCCCCGCTCTCTCCCATAGCCCTGTATCAAACCCAAACTAATCCCACTGCCCTGCTCCCTCCCCATAGCCTTGTATCAATCACAAACTAATCTCACTGTCCCACTCTCTCCTCTTGGCCCTGTATCAATCCCAAACTAATACCACTGTCCCGCTCTCTCCTCATAGCCCTGTATTAATCCCAAAGTAATCCCACTGCCCCGCTCCCTCAAAATAGACTTGTATCAATCCCTAACTAATCTCACTAACCCACTTTCACCCCATTGCCCTGGATCAATCCCCAAACTAATCCCACTGCCCCACTCTCTCCCCATAGCCCTGTATCAATAACAAACAAGTTCCATTGCGCCCCTCTCTCCCCATAGCCCTGTATGAATCCCAAACGAATTCCACAATCCCGCTCTCTCCCCAGAACCCTGTATCAATCCCAAACTAATCCTATTGCCCCGCTCTCTCCCCATAGCCCTGTATCAATACCAAACTAATCCCACTGCCCCGCTCTCTTCCCGTAGCCCTGTATCAATCCCAAATGAATCCCTCTGCCCCGCTCTCTCCCCAGAGCCCTGTATCAATTCCCAAACTAATCCCACTGCCCCGCTCTCTCCCCATAACCCTGTATCAATAATAAACTAGTTCCATTGCGCCTCTCTCTCCCCATAGCCCTGTATCAATACCAAACTAATCCCACTGCCCCGCTCTCTATCCGTAGCCCTGTATCAATCCCAAATGAATCCCACTGCCCCGCGCTCTCCCCAGAGCCCTGTATCAATTCCCAAACTAATCCCACTGCCCCGCTCTCTCCCCATAGCCCTGTATCAATAACAAACTAGTTCCATTGCGCCTCTCTCTCTCCATAGCCCTGTATCAATCCCAAACTAATCCCACTGCCCCACTCTCTCCCCATAGCCCCGTATCAATCCCCAAACTAATCCCACTGTCCCGCTCTCTCCCCATATCCATGTATCAATAACAAAGTAGTTCCATTGCGCCTCTCTCTCCCCATAGCCCTGTATCAATACCAAACTAACCCCACTGCCCCGCTCTCTATCCGTAGCCCTGTATCAATCCCAAATGAATCCCACTGCCCCGTGCTCTCCCCAGAGCCCTGTATCAATTCCCAAACTAATCCCACTGCCCCGCTCTCTCCCCATAGCCCTGTATCAATAACAAACTAGTTCCATTGCGCCTCTCTCTCTCCATAGCCCTGTATCAATCCCAAACTAATCCCACTGCCCCACTCTCTCCCCATAGCCCTGTATCAATCCCCAAACTAATCCCACTGCCCCGCTCTCACCCCATAGCCCTGTATCAATCCCAAAACTAATGCCAATTCCATGCTCTATCCCCATAGCCCTGTATCAATCCCAAACTAATCCCACTGCCCCACTCTCTCCCCATAGCCCTGTATCAATCCACAAACTAATCTTACTGTCCCACTCTCTCCCCATAGCCCTGTATCAATCCCCAAACTAATCCCACTGTCCCGCTCTCTCCTCTTAGCCCGGTATCAATCCCCAAACTAATCCCACTGCCCCGACTCTCCCCATAGTCCTGTATCAATACCAAACTAATTCCATTGTGCCCCTCTCTCCCCATAGCCCTGTATCAATCCCCAAACTAATCCCACTGTCCTGCTCTCTCCCCATAGCCCTGTATGAATCCCAAACTAATCCCACTGCCCCGCTCTCTCCCCACAGCCCTGTATCAAACCCAAACTAATCCCACTGCCCTGCTCCCTCCCCATAGCCTTGTATCAATCCCAAACTAATCCCACTGTCCCACTCTCTCCTTTTGGCCCTGTATCAATCCCAAACTAATACCACTGTCCCGCTCTCTCCTCATAGCCCTGTATTAATCCCAAACTAATACCACTGTCCCGCTCTCTCCTCATAGCCCTGTATCAATCCCAAACTAATCCCACTGTCCCACTCTCTCCCCATATCCCTGTATCAATAACAAACTAGTTCCATTGCGCCTCTCTCTCCCCATAGCCCTGTATCAATACCAAACTAATCCCACTGCCCCGCTCTCTATCCGTAGCCCTGTATCAATCCCAAATGAATCCCACTGCCCCGCGCTCTCCCCAGAGCCCTGTATCAATTCCCAAACTAATCCCACTGCCCCGCTCTCTCCCCATAGCCCTGTATCAATAACAAACTAGTTCCATTGCGCCTCTCTCTCTCCATAGCCCTGTATCAATCCCAAACTAATCCCACAGCCCCACTCTCTCCCCATAGCCCTGTATCAATCCCCAAACTAATCCCACTGTCCCGCTCTCTCCCCATATCCCTGTATCAATACCAAATTAAACCAACTGCTCCGCTCTCTCCCCATAGCCCGGCATCAATCCCAAACTAATCCCGCTGCCCTGCTCTCTCCCCATAGCCCTGTATCAATCCCAAATGAATCCCACTGCCCCGCTCTCTCCCCAGAGCCCTGTATCAATTCCCAAACTAATCCCACTACCCCGCTCTCGCCCCATAGCCCTGAATCAATCCCCAAACTAATCCCACTGTCCCACTCTCACCCCATAGCCCTGTATCAATGCCAAACTAATCCCACTGCCCCGCTCTCTCCCCATAGCCCTGTATCAATCCCAAACAAATCCCACTGCCCCGCTCCCTCCCCATAGCCCTGTATCAATCCCTAACTAATCCCACTGCCCCACTCTCACCACATAGCCCTGTATCAATCCCAAACTAATCCCACTATCCCGCTCTCTCCTCATAGCCCTGTATCAATCCCAAACTAATCCCACTGCCCCGCTCTCTCCCCATATCCCTGTATCAATCCCAAACGAATCCCACTGCCCCGCTCTCTCCCCAGAGCCCTGTACCAATCCCCAAACTAGTCCCACTGCTCCGATCTCTCCCCATAGCCCTGTATCAATCCCCAACCATTCCCTCTGCCCCACTCTCTCCCCATAGCACTGTAGCAATCCCCAAACTAATCTCACTGTCCCGCTCTCTCTCCATAGCGCTGTATCAATTCCCAAATAATCCCACTGTCCCGCTCTCTCCCCATAGCCCTGTATCAATCCCGAAACTAATCCCACTGTCCCGCTTTCTCTCCATAGCCCTGTATCAATCCCCAAACTAATCCCACTGACCCGCTCTCTCCCCACAGCCCTGTATCAATCCCCAAACTAATCCCACTGTCCTGCTCTCTCCCCATATCCCTGCATCAATCCCAAAACTAATCCAACTGCCCCACTCTATCCCCACAGCCCTGTATCAAACCCCAAACTAATCCCACTGCCCAGCTCTCTCCCCATAGCCCTGTATCAATCCCAAAACTAATGCCACTTCCATGCTCTATCCCCATAGCCCTGTATCAATCCCAAACTAATCCCACTGGCCCGCTCTCTCCCCATAGCCCTGTATCAATCCACAAACTAATCTCACTGTCCCACTCTCTCCCCATAGCCCTGTATCAATCCCCAAACTAATCCCACTGCCCCGCTCTCTCCCCATAGCCCTGTATCAATCCCCAAACTAATCCCACCGTCCTGCTCTCTCCCCATAGCCCTGTATGAATCCCAAACTAATCGCACTGCCCCGCTCTCTCCCCACAGCCCTGTATCAAACCCAAACTAATCCCACTGCCCTGCTCCCTCCCCATAGCCTTGTATCAATCCCAAACTAATCCCACTGTCCCACTCTCTCCTTTTAGCCCTGTATCAATCCCAAACTAATACCACTGTCCCGCTCTCTCCTCATAGCCCTGTATTAATCCAAAAACTAATACCACTGTCCCGCTCTCTCCTCATAGCCCTGTATCAATCCCAAAGTAATCCCACTGCCCCGCTCCCTCAAAATAGACTTGTATCAATCCCTAACTAATCTCACTAACCCACTTTCACCCCATTGCCCTGGATCAATCCCCAAACTAATCCCACTGCCCCGCTCTCTCCCCATAGCCCTGTATCAATAACAAACTAGTTCCATTGCGCCCCTCTCTCCCCATAGCCCTGTATGAATCCCAAACGAATTCCACAATCCCGCTCTCTCCCCAGAGCCCTGTATCAATCCCAAACTAATCCTATTGCCCCGCTCTCTCCCCATAGCCCTGTATCAATACCAAACTAATCCCACTGCCCCGCTCTCTTCCCGTAGCCCTGTATCAATCCCAAATGAATCCCTCTGCCCCGCTCTCTCCCCAGAGCCCTGTATCAATTCCCAAACTAATCCCATTGCGCCTCTCTCTCCCCATAGCCCTGTATCAATACCAAACTAATCCCACTGCCCCGCTCTCTATCCGTAGCCTTGTATCAATCCCAAATGAATCCCACTGCCCCGCGCTCTCCCCAGAGCCCTGTATCAATTCCCAAACTAATCCCACTGCCCCGCTCTCTCCCCATAGCCCTGTATCAATAACAAACTAGTTCCATTGCGCCTCTCTCTCTCCATAGCCCTGTATCAATCCCAAACTAATCCCACAGCCCCACTCTCTCCCCATAGCATTATATCAATCCCCAAACTAATCCCACTTCCCCACAGTCACCCCATAGTCCTGTATCAATCCCCAAATAAATCCCACTGCCCCGCTCTCTCCCCATAACCCTGGATCAATCCCAAACTAATCCCACTGCCCTGCTCTCTCCCCATAAACCTGTATCAATCGCCAAATAATCCCACTGCCCCGCTCTGTCCCCATAGCCCTGTATCAATCTCAAACTAATCCCACTGCCCCACTCTCACCCCATAGCCCTGTATCAATTCCCAAACTAATCCCACTGTCCCGCTCTCTCCCTATATTCCTGTATCAATCCCAAACTAATCTCGCTGCCCTGATCACTCCCCATAGCCCTGTATCAATCCCAAACTAATCCCACTGCCCCGCTCCCTCCCCATAGCCCTGTATTAAACCCCAAACTAATCCCACTGCCCTGCTCTCTCCCCATAGCCCTGTATCAATCCGCTAAACAATTCCACTGCCCCGCTCTCTCGCCATAGCACTGTAATAATCCCCAAACTAATACCACTGTCCCGCTCTCTCCCCACAGACCTGTATCAATCCCCAAACTAATCCCACTGTCCCACTCTCTCCCCATAGCCCTGTATCAATACCAAACTAATCCCACTGCCCACCTCTCTCCCCATAGCCCTGTATCAATCCCAAACTAATCCAACTGCTCCGCTCTCTCCCCATAGCCCGGCATCCATCCCAAACTAATCCCGCTGCCCTGCTCTCTCCCCATAGTCCTGTATCAATCCCCAAACTAATCCCACTGCCCCAATCTCTCCCCATAGCCCTGTATCAATCTCAAACTAATCCCACTGCCCCGCTCTCTCCACATAGCCCTGTATCAATCCCCAAACTAATCTCTCTGCCCCGCTCTCTCCCCATAGCCCTGTATCAATCCCCAACCATTCCCACTGCCCCACTCTCTCCCCATAGCACTAGCAATCCCCAAACTAATCTCACTGTCCCGCTCTCTCTCCATAGCGCTGTATCAATTCCCAAATAACCCCACTGTCCCGCTCTCTCCCCATAGCCCTGTAGCAATCCCGAAACTAATCCCACTGTCCCGCTTTCTCTCCATAGCCCTGTATCAATCCCCAAACTAATCCCACTGACCCGCTCTCTCCCCACAGCCATGTATCAATCCTCAAACTAATCCCACTGTCCTGCTCTCTCCCCATATCCCTGTATCAATCCCAAAACTAATCCCACTGCCCCACTCTATCCCCACAGCCCTGTATCAAACCCCAAACTAATCCCACTGCCCCGCTTTCTCCCCATAGCCCTGTATCAATCCCAAAACTAATGCCACTTCCATGCTCTATCCCCATAGCCCTGTATCAATCCCAAACTAATCCCACTGCCCCACTCTCTCCCCATAGCACTGTATCAATCCACAAACTAATCTCACTGTCCCACTCTCTCCCCATAGCCCTGTATCAATCCCCAAACTAATCCCACTGCCCCGCTCTCTCCCCATAGCCCTGTATCAATCCCCAAACTAATCCCACTGTCCTGCTCTCTCCCCATAGCCCTGTATCAATCCCAAACTAATCCCACTGCCCCGCTCTCTCCCATAGCCCTGTATCAAACCCAAACTAATCCCACTGCCCTGCTCCCTCCCCATAGCCTTGTATCAATCACAAACTAATCTCACTGTCCCACTCTCTCCTCTTGGCCCTGTATCAATCCCAAACTAATACCACTGTCCCGCTCTCTCCTCATAGCCCTGTATTAATCCCAAAGTAATCCCACTGCCCCGCTCCCTCAAAATAGACTTGTATCAATCCCTAACTAATCTCACTAACCCACTTTCACCCCATTGCCCTGGATCAATCCCCAAACTAATCCCACTGCCCCACTCTCTCCCCATAGCCCTGTATCAATAACAAACAAGTTCCATTGCGCCCCTCTCTCCCCATAGCCCTGTATGAATCCCAAACGAATTCCACAATCCCGCTCTCTCCCCAGAACCCTGTATCAATCCCAAACTAATCCTATTGCCCCGCTCTCTCCCCATAGCCCTGTATCAATACCAAACTAATCCCACTGCCCCGCTCTCTTCCCGTAGCCCTGTATCAATCCCAAATGAATCCCTCTGCCCCGCTCTCTCCCCAGAGCCCTGTATCAATTCCCAAACTAATCCCACTGCCCCGCTCTCTCCCCATAACCCTGTATCAATAATAAACTAGTTCCATTGCGCCTCTCTCTCCCCATAGCCCTGTATCAATACCAAACTAATCCCACTGCCCCGCTCTCTATCCGTAGCCCTGTATCAATCCCAAATGAATCCCACTGCCCCGCGCTCTCCCCAGAGCCCTGTATCAATTCCCAAACTAATCCCACTGCCCCGCTCTCTCCCCATAGCCCTGTATCAATAACAAACTAGTTCCATTGCGCCTCTCTCTCTCCATAGCCCTGTATCAATCCCAAACTAATCCCACTGCCCCACTCTCTCCCCATAGCCCCGTATCAATCCCCAAACTAATCCCACTGTCCCGCTCTCTCCCCATATCCATGTATCAATAACAAAGTAGTTCCATTGCGCCTCTCTCTCCCCATAGCCCTGTATCAATACCAAACTAACCCCACTGCCCCGCTCTCTATCCGTAGCCCTGTATCAATCCCAAATGAATCCCACTGCCCCGTGCTCTCCCCAGAGCCCTGTATCAATTCCCAAACTAATCCCACTGCCCCGCTCTCTCCCCATAGCCCTGTATCAATAACAAACTAGTTCCATTGCGCCTCTCTCTCTCCATAGCCCTGTATCAATCCCAAACTAATCCCACTGCCCCACTCTCTCCCCATAGCCCTGTATCAATCCCCAAACTAATCCCACTGCCCCGCTCTCACCCCATAGCCCTGTATCAATCCCAAAACTAATGCCAATTCCATGCTCTATCCCCATAGCCCTGTATCAATCCCAAACTAATCCCACTGCCCCACTCTCTCCCCATAGCCCTGTATCAATCCACAAACTAATCTTACTGTCCCACTCTCTCCCCATAGCCCTGTATCAATCCCCAAACTAATCCCACTGTCCCGCTCTCTCCTCTTAGCCCGGTATCAATCCCCAAACTAATCCCACTGCCCCGACTCTCCCCATAGTCCTGTATCAATACCAAACTAATTCCATTGTGCCCCTCTCTCCCCATAGCCCTGTATCAATCCCCAAACTAATCCCACTGTCCTGCTCTCTCCCCATAGCCCTGTATGAATCCCAAACTAATCCCACTGCCCCGCTCTCTCCCCACAGCCCTGTATCAAACCCAAACTAATCCCACTGCCCTGCTCCCTCCCCATAGCCTTGTATCAATCCCAAACTAATCCCACTGTCCCACTCTCTCCTTTTGGCCCTGTATCAATCCCAAACTAATACCACTGTCCCGCTCTCTCCTCATAGCCCTGTATTAATCCCAAACTAATACCACTGTCCCGCTCTCTCCTCATAGCCCTGTATCAATCCCAAACTAATCCCACTGTCCCACTCTCTCCCCATATCCCTGTATCAATAACAAACTAGTTCCATTGCGCCTCTCTCTCCCCATAGCCCTGTATCAATACCAAACTAATCCCACTGCCCCGCTCTCTATCCGTAGCCCTGTATCAATCCCAAATGAATCCCACTGCCCCGCGCTCTCCCCAGAGCCCTGTATCAATTCCCAAACTAATCCCACTGCCCCGCTCTCTCCCCATAGCCCTGTATCAATAACAAACTAGTTCCATTGCGCCTCTCTCTCTCCATAGCCCTGTATCAATCCCAAACTAATCCCACAGCCCCACTCTCTCCCCATAGCCCTGTATCAATCCCCAAACTAATCCCACTGTCCCGCTCTCTCCCCATATCCCTGTATCAATACCAAATTAAACCAACTGCTCCGCTCTCTCCCCATAGCCCGGCATCAATCCCAAACTAATCCCGCTGCCCTGCTCTCTCCCCATAGCCCTGTATCAATCCCAAATGAATCCCACTGCCCCGCTCTCTCCCCAGAGCCCTGTATCAATTCCCAAACTAATCCCACTACCCCGCTCTCGCCCCATAGCCCTGAATCAATCCCCAAACTAATCCCACTGTCCCACTCTCACCCCATAGCCCTGTATCAATGCCAAACTAATCCCACTGCCCCGCTCTCTCCCCATAGCCCTGTATCAATCCCAAACAAATCCCACTGCCCCGCTCCCTCCCCATAGCCCTGTATCAATCCCTAACTAATCCCACTGCCCCACTCTCACCACATAGCCCTGTATCAATCCCAAACTAATCCCACTATCCCGCTCTCTCCTCATAGCCCTGTATCAATCCCAAACTAATCCCACTGCCCCGCTCTCTCCCCATATCCCTGTATCAATCCCAAACGAATCCCACTGCCCCGCTCTCTCCCCAGAGCCCTGTACCAATCCCCAAACTAGTCCCACTGCTCCGATCTCTCCCCATAGCCCTGTATCAATCCCCAACCATTCCCTCTGCCCCACTCTCTCCCCATAGCACTGTAGCAATCCCCAAACTAATCTCACTGTCCCGCTCTCTCTCCATAGCGCTGTATCAATTCCCAAATAATCCCACTGTCCCGCTCTCTCCCCATAGCCCTGTATCAATCCCGAAACTAATCCCACTGTCCCGCTTTCTCTCCATAGCCCTGTATCAATCCCCAAACTAATCCCACTGACCCGCTCTCTCCCCACAGCCCTGTATCAATCCCCAAACTAATCCCACTGTCCTGCTCTCTCCCCATATCCCTGCATCAATCCCAAAACTAATCCAACTGCCCCACTCTATCCCCACAGCCCTGTATCAAACCCCAAACTAATCCCACTGCCCAGCTCTCTCCCCATAGCCCTGTATCAATCCCAAAACTAATGCCACTTCCATGCTCTATCCCCATAGCCCTGTATCAATCCCAAACTAATCCCACTGGCCCGCTCTCTCCCCATAGCCCTGTATCAATCCACAAACTAATCTCACTGTCCCACTCTCTCCCCATAGCCCTGTATCAATCCCCAAACTAATCCCACTGCCCCGCTCTCTCCCCATAGCCCTGTATCAATCCCCAAACTAATCCCACCGTCCTGCTCTCTCCCCATAGCCCTGTATGAATCCCAAACTAATCGCACTGCCCCGCTCTCTCCCCACAGCCCTGTATCAAACCCAAACTAATCCCACTGCCCTGCTCCCTCCCCATAGCCTTGTATCAATCCCAAACTAATCCCACTGTCCCACTCTCTCCTTTTAGCCCTGTATCAATCCCAAACTAATACCACTGTCCCGCTCTCTCCTCATAGCCCTGTATTAATCCAAAAACTAATACCACTGTCCCGCTCTCTCCTCATAGCCCTGTATCAATCCCAAAGTAATCCCACTGCCCCGCTCCCTCAAAATAGACTTGTATCAATCCCTAACTAATCTCACTAACCCACTTTCACCCCATTGCCCTGGATCAATCCCCAAACTAATCCCACTGCCCCGCTCTCTCCCCATAGCCCTGTATCAATAACAAACTAGTTCCATTGCGCCCCTCTCTCCCCATAGCCCTGTATGAATCCCAAACGAATTCCACAATCCCGCTCTCTCCCCAGAGCCCTGTATCAATCCCAAACTAATCCTATTGCCCCGCTCTCTCCCCATAGCCCTGTATCAATACCAAACTAATCCCACTGCCCCGCTCTCTTCCCGTAGCCCTGTATCAATCCCAAATGAATCCCTCTGCCCCGCTCTCTCCCCAGAGCCCTGTATCAATTCCCAAACTAATCCCATTGCGCCTCTCTCTCCCCATAGCCCTGTATCAATACCAAACTAATCCCACTGCCCCGCTCTCTATCCGTAGCCTTGTATCAATCCCAAATGAATCCCACTGCCCCGCGCTCTCCCCAGAGCCCTGTATCAATTCCCAAACTAATCCCACTGCCCCGCTCTCTCCCCATAGCCCTGTATCAATAACAAACTAGTTCCATTGCGCCTCTCTCTCTCCATAGCCCTGTATCAATCCCAAACTAATCCCACTGCCCCACTCTCTCCCCATAGCCCTGTATCAATCCCCAAACTAATCCCACTGTCCCGCTCTCTCCCCATATCCCTGTATCAATACCAAATTAAACCAACTGCTCCGCTCTCTCCCCATAGCCCAGCATCAATCCCAAACTAATCCCGCTGCCCTGCTCTCTCCCCATAGCCCTGTATCAATCCCAAACTAATCCCACTTCCAAGCTCTATCCCCATAGACCTGTATCAATCCCAAACTAATCCCACTGCCCCACTCTCTCCCCATAGCCCTGTATCAATCCCAAACTAATCCCACTGTCCCACTCTCTCCCCAAAGCCCTGTATCAATCCCCAAACTAATCCCACTGCCCCGCTCTCTCTCCATAGCCCTGTATCAATCCCCAAACTAATCCCACTATCCTGCTATCTCCCCTCTGCCCTGTATCAATCCCCAAACTAATCCCACTGTCCTGCTCTCTCCCCATAGCCCAGTATCAATTTCAAACTAATCCCACTGTCCTACTCTCTCCTCTTGGCCCTGTATCAATCCCAAACTAATACCACTGTCCCGCTCTCTCCTCATAGCCCTGTATCAATCCCAAAGTAATCCCACTGCCCCGCTCCCTCCCCATAGCCTTGTATCAATCCCTAACTAATCTCACTGCCCCACTTTCACCCCATAGCCCTGTATCAATCCCCAAACTAATCCCACTGCCCCGCTCTCTCCCCATAGCCCTGTATCAATAACAAACTAGTTCCATTGCGCCCCTCTCTCCCCATAGCCCTGTATGAATCCCAAACGAATTCCACAATCCCGCGCTCTCCCCAGAGCCCTGTATCAATCCCAAACTAATCCTACTGCCCCGCTCTATCCACATAGCCCTGCATCAATACCAAACTAATCCTGCTGACCCGCTCTCTTCCCGTAGCCCTGTATCAATCCCAAATGAATCCCACTGCCCCGCTCTCTCCCCATAGCCCTGTATCAATCCACAAACTAATCCCACCGCCCCACACCCTCCCCATAGCCCTGTATCAATCCCAAACTAATCCCACTGTCCCGCTCTCTCCTCTTAGCCCTGTATCAATCCCCAAACTAATCCCACTGCCCCTCTCTCCCCATTGCCCTGTATCAATAGCAAACTAATCCCACTGCCCCGCTCTCTCCCCATAGCCCTGTATCAATCCCTAACTAATCCCACTGCCAAACTCTCACCCCATAGCCCTGTATCAATCCCCAAATTAATCCCACTGCCCCGCTCCCTCCCCATAGCCCTGTATGAATCCCAAACGAATTCCACAATCCCGCTCTCTCCACAGAGCCCTGTATCAATAACAAACTAGTTCCTTTGCGCCTCTCTCTCCCCATAGCCCTGTATCAATACCAAACTAATCCCACTGCCCCGCTCTCTATCCATAGCCCTGTATCAATCCCAAATGAATCCCACTGCCCCGCTCTCTCCCCAGAGCCCTGTATCAATTCCCAAACTAATCCCACTGCCCCACTCTCTCTCCATAGCCCTGTATCAATAACAAACTAGTTCCATTGCGCCTCTCTCTCTCCATAGCCCTGTATCAATCCCAAACTAATCCCACTGCCCCGCTCTCTCCCCATAGCCCTGTATCAATCCCCAAACTAATCCCACTGTCCCACTCTCACCCCATAGACCTGTATCAATGCCAAACTAATCCCACTGCCCCGCTCTTTCCCCATAGCCCTGTATCAATCCCAAACAAATCCCACTGCCCCGCTCCCTCCCCATAGCCCTGTATCAATCCAAAACTAATCCCACTGCCCCACTCTCACCCCATAGCCCTGTATCAATCCCAAACTAATCCCACTATCCCGCTCTCTCCTCATAGCGCTGTATCAATCCCCAAACTAATCCCACTGCCCCGCTCTCTCCCCATACCCGGCATCAATCCCAAACTAATCCCGCTGCCCTGCTCTCTCCCCATAGTCCTGTATCAATCCCCAAACTAATCCCACTGTCCCGCTGTCTCCCCATAGCACTGTATCAATCCCCAAACTAATCTCACTGCCCCGCTCTCTCCCCATAGCCCTGTATCAATCCCCAATCATTCCCACTGCCCCACTCTCTCCCCATAGCACTGTAGCAATCCCGAAACTAATCCCACTGACCCGCTCTCTGTCCATAGCCCTGTATCAATCCCCAAACTAATCCCACTGTCCTGCTCTCTCCCCATATCCCTGTATCAATCCCAAAACTAATCCCACTGCTCCAGTCTCTCCCCATAGCCCTGTATCAATCCCCAATCATTCCCACTGCCCCACTCTCTCCCCATAGCCCTGTATCAATCTCAAACTAATCCCAATGCCCCGCTCTCTCCCCATAGCCCTGTATCAATCCCCAAACTAATCTCACTGCTCCGCTCTCTCCCCATAGCACTGTATCAATCCCCAAACTAATCCCACAGCCCAGCTCTCTCCCCATAGCCCTGTATCAATACCAAACTAATCCCACTGCCCCGCTCTCTATCCGTAGCCCTGTATCAATTCCCAAACTAATCCCACTGCCCCGCTCTCTCCCCATAGCCCTGTATCAATAACAAACTAGTTCCATTGCGCCTCTCTCTCTCCATAGCCCTGTATCAATCCCAAACTAATCCCACAGCCCCACTCTCTCCCCATAGCCCTGTATCAATCCCCAAACTAATCCCACTGTCCCGCTCTCTCCCCATATCCCTGTATCAATACCAAATTAAACCAACTGCTCCGCTCTCTCCCCATAGCCCGGCATCAATCCCAAACTAATCCCGCTGCCCTGCTCTCTCCCCATAGCCCTGTATCAATCCCAAATGAATCCCACTGCCCCGCTCTCTCCCCAGAGCCCTGTATCAATTCCCAAACTAATCCCACTACCCCGCTCTCGCCCCATAGCCCTGAATCAATCCCCAAACTAATCCCACTGTCCCACTCTCACCCCATAGCCCTGTATCAATGCCAAACTAATCCCACTGCCCCGCTCTCTCCCCATAGCCCTGTATCAATCCCAAACAAATCCCACTGCCCCGCTCCCTCCCCATAGCCCTGTATCAATCCCTAACTAATCCCACTGCCCCACTCTCACCACATAGCCCTGTATCAATCCCAAACTAATCCCACTATCCCGCTCTCTCCTCATAGCCCTGTATCAATCCCAAACTAATCCCACTGCCCCGCTCTCTCCCCATATCCCTGTATCAATCCCAAACGAATCCCACTGCCCCGCTCTCTCCCCAGAGCCCTGTACCAATCCCCAAACTAGTCCCACTGCTCCGATCTCTCCCCATAGCCCTGTATCAATCCCCAACCATTCCCTCTGCCCCACTCTCTCCCCATAGCACTGTAGCAATCCCCAAACTAATCTCACTGTCCCGCTCTCTCTCCATAGCGCTGTATCAATTCCCAAATAATCCCACTGTCCCGCTCTCTCCCCATAGCCCTGTATCAATCCCGAAACTAATCCCACTGTCCCGCTTTCTCTCCATAGCCCTGTATCAATCCCCAAACTAATCCCACTGACCCGCTCTCTCCCCACAGCCCTGTATCAATCCCCAAACTAATCCCACTGTCCTGCTCTCTCCCCATATCCCTGCATCAATCCCAAAACTAATCCAACTGCCCCACTCTATCCCCACAGCCCTGTATCAAACCCCAAACTAATCCCACTGCCCCGCTCTCTCCCCATAGCCCTGTATCAATCCCTAACTAATCCCACTGCCAAACTCTCACCCCATAGCCCTGTATCAATCCCCAAATTAATCCCACTGCCCCGCTCCCTCCCCATAGCCCTGTATGAATCCCAAACGAATTCCACAATCCCGCTCTCTCCACAGAGCCCTGTATCAATAACAAACTAGTTCCTTTGCGCCTCTCTCTCCCCATAGCCCTGTATCAATACCAAACTAATCCCACTGCCCCGCTCTCTATCCATAGCCCTGTATCAATCCCAAATGAATCCCACTGCCCCGCTCTCTCCCCAGAGCCCTGTATCAATTCCCAAACTAATCCCACTGCCCCACTCTCTCTCCATAGCCCTGTATCAATAACAAACTAGTTCCATTGCGCCTCTCTCTCTCCATAGCCCTGTATCAATCCCAAACTAATCCCACTGCCCCGCTCTCTCCCCATAGCCCTGTATCAATCCCCAAACTAATCCCACTGTCCCACTCTCACCCCATAGACCTGTATCAATGCCAAACTAATCCCACTGCCCCGCTCTCTCCCCATAGCCCTGTATCAATCCCAAACAAATCCCACTGCCCCGCTCCCTCCCCATAGCCCTGTATCAATCCAAAACTAATCCCACTGCCCCACTCTCACCCCATAGCCCTGTATCAATCCCAAACTAATCCCACTATCCCGCTCTCTCCTCATAGCGCTGTATCAATCCCCAAACTAATCCCACTGCCCCGCTCTCTCCCCATACCCGGCATCAATCCCAAACTAATCCCGCTGCCCTGCTCTCTCCCCATAGTCCTGTATCAATCCCCAAACTAATCCCACTGTCCCGCTGTCTCCCCATAGCACTGTATCAATCCCCAAACTAATCTCACTGCCCCGCTCTCTCCCCATAGCCCTGTATCAATCCCCAATCATTCCCACTGCCCCACTCTCTCCCCATAGCACTGTAGCAATCCCGAAACTAATCCCACTGACCCGCTCTCTGTCCATAGCCCTGTATCAATCCCCAAACTAATCCCACTGTCCTGCTCTCTCCCCATATCCCTGTATCAATCCCAAAACTAATCCCACTGCTCCAGTCTCTCCCCATAGCCCTGTATCAATCCCCAATCATTCCCACTGCCCCACTCTCTCCCCATAGCCCTGTATCAATCTCAAACTAATCCCAATGCCCCGCTCTCTCCCCATAGCCCTGTATCAATCCCCAAACTAATCTCACTGCTCCGCTCTCTCCCCATAGCACTGTATCAATCCCCAAACTAATCCCACAGCCCAGCTCTCTCCCCATAGCCCTGTATCAATCTCAAACTAATCCCAATGCCCCGCTCTCTCCCCATAGCCCTGTATCAATCCCCAAACTAATCTCACTGCTCCGCTCTCTCCCCATAGCCCGGCATCAATCCCAAACTAATCCCGCTGCCCTGCTCTCTCCCCATAGTCCTGTATCAATCCCCAAACTAATCCCACTGTCCCGCTCTCTCCCTATAGCACTGTATCAATCCCCAAACTAATCCCACTATCCCACTCTCTCCCCATAGCCCTGTATCAATCTCAAACTAATCCCAATGCCCCGCTCTCTCCCCATAGCCCTGTATCAATCCCAAACTAATCTCACTGCTCCGCTCTCTCCCCATAGCCCTGTATCAATCCCCAATCATTCCCACTGCCCCACTCTCGACTCATAGCACTGTAGCAATCCCGAAACTAATCCCACTGACCCGCTCTCTCTCCATAGGCCTGTATCAATCCCCAAACTAATCTCACTGTCCTGCTCTCTCCCCATATCCCAGTATCAATCCCAAAACTAATCCCACTGCTCCAGTCTCTCCCCATAGCCCTGTATCAAACCCCAAACTAATCCCACTGCCCGGCTCTCTCCCCATAGCCCTGTATCAATCCCAAACTAATCCCACTTCCATGCTCTATCCCCATAGCCCTGTATCAATCCCAAACTAATCCCACTGCCCCACTCTCTCCCCATAGCCCTGTATCAATCCCAAACTAATCCCACAGTCCCACTCTCTCCCCAAAGCCCTGTATCAATCCCCAAACTAATCCCACTGCCCCGCTCTCTCCCCATAGCCCTGAATCAATCCCCAAACTAATCCCACTGCCCTGCTCTCTCCCCTCTGCCCTGTATCAATCCCCAAACTAATCCCACTGTCCTGCTCTCTCCCCATAGCCCAGTATCAATTTCAAACTAATCCCACTGTCCTGCTCTCTCCTCTTGGCCCTGTATCAATCCCAAACTAATCCCACTGTCCCACTCTCTCCCCAAAGCCCTGTATCAATCCCCAAACTAATCCCACTGCCCCGCTCTCTCTCCATAGCCCTGTATCAATCCCCAAACTAATCCCACTACCCTGCTCTCTTCCCTCTGCCCTGTATCAATCCCCAAACTAATCCCACTGTCCTGCTCTCTCCCCATAGCCCAGTATCAATATCAAACTAATCCCACTGTCCTACTCTCTCCTCTTGGCCCTGTATCAATCCCAAACTAATACCACTGTCCCGCTCTCTCCTCATAGCCCTGTATCAATCCCAAAGTAATCCCACTGCCCCGCTCTCTCCCCATAGCCCTGTATCAATAACAAACTAGTTCCATTGCGCCCCTCTCTCCCCATAGCCCTGTATGAATCCCAAACGAATTCCACAATCCCGCGCTCTCCCCAGAGCCCTGTATCAATCCCAAACTAATCCTACTGCCCCGCTCTATCCCCATAGCCCTGTATCAATACCAAACTAATCCTGCTGACCCGCTCTCTTCCCGTAGCCCTGTATCAATCCCAAATGAATCCCACTGTCCCACTCACACCCCATAGCCCTGTATCAATCCCCAAACTAATCCCACTGCCCCGCTCTCTCCCCATAGCCCTGAATCAATCCCCAAACTAATCCCACTGCCCTGCTCTCTCCCCTCTGCCCTGTATCAATCCCCAAACTAATCCGACTGTCCTGCTCTCTCCCCATAGCCCAGTATCAATTTCAAACTAATCCCACTGTCCTGCTCTCTCCTCTTGGCCCTGTATCAATCCCAAACTAATCCCACTGTCCCACTCTCTCCCCAAAGCCCTGTAACAATCCCCAAACTAATCCCACTGCCCCGCTCTCTCTCCATAGCCCTGTATCAATCCCCAAACTAATCCCACTACCCTGCTCTCTCCCCTCTGCCCTGTATCAATCCCCAAACTAATCCCACTGTCCTGCTCTCTCCCCATAGCCCAGTATCAATTTCAAACTAATCCCACTGTCCTACTCTCTCCTCTTGGCCCTGTATCAATCCCAAACTAATACCACTGTCCCGCTCTCTCCTCATAGCCCTGTATCAATCCCAAAGTAATCCCACTGCCCCGCTCCCTCCCCATAGCCTTGTATCAATCCCTAACTAATCTCACTGCCCCACTTTCACCCCATAGCCCTGTATCAATCCCCAAACTAATCCCACTGCCCCGCTCTCTCCCCATAGCCCTGTATCAATAACAAACTAGTTCCATTGCGCCCCTCTCTCCCCATAGCCCTGTATGAATCCCAAACGAATTCCACAATCCCGCGCTCTCCCCAGAGCCCTGTATCAATCCCAAACTAATCCTACTGCCCCGCTCTATCCCCATAGCCCTGTATCAATACCAAACTAATCCTGCTGACCCGCTCTCTTCCCGTAGCCCTGTATCAATCCCAAATGAATCCCACTGTCCCACTCACACCCCATAGCCCAGTATCAATGCCAAACTAATCCCACTGCCCCGCTCTCTCCCCATAGCCCTGTATCAATCCCAAACAAATCCCACTGCCCCGCTCCCTCCGCAGAGCCCTGTATCAATCCCTAACTAATCCCACTGCCCCACTCTCACCACATAGCCCTGTATCAATCCCAAACTAATCCCACTATCCCGCTCTCTCCTCATAGCCCTGTATCAATCCCCAAACTAATCCCACTGCCCCGCTCTCTCCCCATATCCCTGTATCAATCCCAAACGAATCCCACTGCCCCGCTCTCTCCCCAGAGCCCTGTATCAATCCCCAAACTCGTCCCACTGCTCCGATCTCTCCCCATAGCCCTGTATCAATCCCCAACCATTCCCTCTGCCCCACTCTCTCCCCATAGCACTGTAGCAATCCCCAAACTAATCTCACTGTCCCGCTCTCTCTCCATAGCGCTGTATCAATTCCCAAATAATCCCACTGTCCCGCTCTCTCCCCATAGCCCTGTAGCAATCCCGAAACTAATCCCACTGTCCCGCTTTCTCTCCATAGCCCTGTATCAATCCCCAAACTAATCCCACTGATCCGCTCTCTCCCCACAGCCCTGTATCAATCCCCAAACTAATCCCACTGTCCTGCTCTCTCCCCATATCCCTGCATCAATCCCAAAACTAATCCCACTGCCCCACTCTATCCCCACAGCCCTGTATCAAACCCCAAACTAATCCCACCGCCCCGCTCTCTCCCCATAGCCCTGTATCAATCCCAAAACTAATGCCACTTCCATGCTCTATCCCCAAAGCCCTGTATCAATCCCAAACTAATCCCACTGCCCCACTCTCTCCCCATAGCCCCCTGTATCAATCCACAAACTAATCTCACTGTCCCACTCTCTCCCCATAGCCCTGTATCAATCCCCAAACTAATCCCACTGCCCCGCTCTCTCCCCATAGCCCTGTATCAATCCCCAAACTAATCCCACTGTCCTGCTCTCTCCCCATAGCCCTGTATGAATCCCAAACTAATCCCACTGCCCCGCTCTCTCCCCACAGCCCTGTATCAAACCCAAACTAATCCCACTGCCCTGCTCCCTCCCCATAGCCTTGTATCAATCCCAAACTAATCCCACTGTCCCACTCTCTACTTTTGGCCCTGTCTCAATCCCAAACTAATACCACTGTCCCGCTCTCTCCTCATAGCCCTGTATTAATCCCAAACTAATACCACTGTCCCGCTCTCTCCTCATAGCCCTGTATCAATCCCAAAGTAATCCCACTGCCCCGCTCCCTCCCCATAGCCTTGTATCAATCCCTAACTCATCTCACTGCCCCACTTTCACCCCATAGCCCTGTATCAATCCCCAAACTAATCCCACTGCCCCGCTCTCTCCCCATAGCCCTGTATCAATAACAAACTAGTTCCATTGCGCCCCTCTCTCCCCATAGCCCTGTATGAATCCCAAACGAATTCCACAATCCCGCGCTCTCCCCAGAGCCCTGTATCAATCCCAAACTAAACCTACTGCCCCGCTCTATCCCCATAGCCCTGTATCAATACCAAACTAATCCTACTGACCCGCTCTCTTCCCGTAGCCCTGTATCAATCCCAAATGAATCCCACTGCCCCGCTCTCTCCCCATAGCCCTGTATCAATCCACAAACCAATCCCACCGCCCCGCACCCTCCCCATAGTCCTGTATCAATACCAAACTAATTCCATTGTGCCCATCTCTCCCCATAGCCCTGTATCAATAGCAAGCTAATCCCACTGCCCCGCTCTCTCCCCATAGCCTTGTATCAATCCCAAATGAATCCCACTGCCCCGCTCTCTCCCCAGAGCCCTGTATCAATTCCCAAACTAATCCCACTAACCCGCTCTCTCCCCACAGCCCTGAATCAATCCCCAAACTAATCCCACTGTCCCACTCTCACCCCATAGCCCTGTATCAATGCCAAACTAATCCCACTGCCCCGCTCTCTCCCCATAGCCCTGTATCAATCCCAAACAAATCCCACTGCCCCGCTCCCTCCCCATAGCACTGTATCAATCCCTAACTAATCCCACTGCCCAACTCTCACCCCATAGCCCTGTATCAATCCCCAAATTAATCCCACTGCCCCGCTCCCTCCCCATAGCCCTGTATGAATCCCAAACGAATTCCACAATCCCGCTCTCTCCCCAGAGCCCTGTATCAATAACAAACTAGTTCCTTTGCGCCTCTCTCTCCCCATAGCCCTGTATCAATACCAAACTAATCCCACTGCCCCGCTCTCTATCCATAGCCCTGTATCAATCCCAAATGAATCCCACTGCCCCGCTCTCTCCCCAGAGCCCTGTATCAATTCCCAAACTAATCCCACTGCCCCACTCTCTCTCCATAGCCCTGTATCAATAACAAACTAGTTCCATTGCGCCTCTCTCTCTCCATAGCCCTGTATCAATCCCAAACTAATCCCACTGCCCCGCACTCTCCCCATAGCCCTGTATCAATCCCCAAACTAATCCCACTGTCCCACTCTCACCCCATAGCCCTGTATCAATGCCAAACGAATCCCACTGCCCCGCTCTCTCCCCATTGCCCTGTATCAATCCCAAACAAATCCCACTGCCCCGCTCCCTCCCCATAGCCCTGTATCAATCCCTAACTAATCCCACTGCCCCACTCTCACCCCATAGCCCTGTATCAATCCCAAACTAATCCCACTATCCCGCTCTCTCCTCATAGCCCTGTATCAATCCCCAAACTAATCCCACTGCCCCGCTCTCTCCCCATAGCCCGGCATCAATCCCAAACTAATCCCGCTGCCCTGCTCTCTCCCCATAGTCCTGTATCAATCACCAAACTAATCCCACTGTCCCGCTGTCTCCCCATAGCACTGTATCAATCCCCAAACTAATCTCACTGCCCCGCTCTCTCCCCATAGCCCTGTATCAATCCCCAATCATTCCCACTGCCCCAGTCTCTCCCCATAGCACTGTAGCAATCCCGAAACTAAACCCACTGACCCGCTCTCTCCCCATATCCCTGTGTCAATCCCAAAACTAATCCCACTGCTCCAGTCTCTCCCCATAGCCCTGTATCAATCCCCAATCATTCCCACTGCCCCACTCTCTCCCCATAGCCCTGTATCAATCTCAAACTAATCCCAATGCCCCGCTCTCTCCCCATAGCCCTGTATCAATCCCCAAACTAATCTCACTGCTCCGCTCTCTCCCCATAGCACTGTATCAATCCCCAAACTAATCCCACAGCCCAGCTCTCTCCCCATAGCCCTGTATCAATCTCAAACTAATCCCACTGTCCCGCTCTCTCCCCATAGCCCTGTATCAATCCCCAAACTAATCTCACTGCTCCGCTCTCTCCCCATAGCCCGGCATCAATCCCAAACTAATCCCGCTGCCCTGCTCTCTCCCCATAGTCCTGTATCAATCCCCAAACTAATCCCACTGTCCCGCTCTCTCCCCATAGCACTGTATCAATCCCCAAACTAATCCCACAGCCCAGCTCTCTCCCCATAGCCCTGTATCAATCTCAAACTAATCCCAATGCCCCGCTCTCTCCCCATAGCCCTGTATCAATCCCCAAACTAATCTCACTGCTCCGCTCTCTCCCAATAGCCCTGTATCAATCCCCAATCATTCCCACTGCCCCACTCTCTCCCCATAGCACTGTAGCACTCCCGAAACTAATCCCACTGACCCGCTCTCTCTCCATAGGCCTGTATCAATCCCCAAACTAATCCCACTGACCCGCTCTCTCCCCACAGCCTGTATCAATCCCCAAACTAATCCCACTGTCCTGCTCTCTCCCCATATCCCTGTATCAATCCCAAAACTAATCCCACTGCTCCAGTCTCTCCCCATAGCCCTGTATCAAACCCCAAACTAATCCCACTGCCCCGCTCTCTCCCCATAGCCCTGTATCAATCCCAAACTAATCCCACTTCCATGCTCTATCCCCATAGCCCTGTATCAATCCCAAACTAATCCCACTGCCCCACTCTCTCCCCATAGCCCTGTATCAATCCCAAACTAATCCCACAGTCCCACACTCTCCCCAAAGCCCTGTATCAATCCCCAAACTAATCCCACTGCCCCGCTCTCTCCCCATAGCCCTGAATCAATCCCCAAACTAATCCCACTGCCCCGCTCTCTCCCCTCTGCCCTGTATCAATCCCCAAACTAATCCCACTGTCCTGCTCTCTCCCCATAGCCCAGTATCAATTTCAAACTAATCCCACTGTCCTGCTCTCTCCTCTTGGCCCTGTATCAATCCCAAACTAATCCCACTGTCCCACTCTCTCCCCAAAGCCCTGTATCAATCCCCAAACTAATCCCACTGCCCCGCTCTCTCCCCATAGCCCTGTATCAATCCCCAAACTAATCCCACTGCCCCGCTCTCTCCCCTCTGCCCTGTATCAATCCCCAAACTAATCCCACTGTCCTGCTCTCTCCTCTTGGCCCTGTATCAATCCCAAACTAATCCCACTGTCCCACTCTCTCCCCAAAGCCCTGTATCAATCCCCAAACTAATCCCACTGCCCCGCTCTCTCCCCATAGCCCTGTATCAATCCCCAAACTAATCCCACTGCCCCGCTCTCTCCCCTCTGCCCTGTATCAATCCCCAAACTAATCCCACTGTCCTGCTCTCTCCCCATAGCCCAGTATCAATTTCAAACTAATCCCACTGTCCTACTCTCTCCTCTTGGCCCTGTATCAATCCCAAACTAATACCACTGTCCCGCTCTCTCCTCATAGCCCTGTATCAATCCCAAATTAATCCCACTGCCCCGCTCCCTCCCCATAGCCTTGTATCAATCCCTAACTAATCCCACTGCCCCACTTTCACCCCATAGCCCTGTATCAATCCCCAAACTAATCCCACTGCCCCGCTCTCTCCCCATAGCCCTGTATCAATAACAAACTAGTTCCATTGCGCCCCTCTCTCCCCATAGCCCTGTATGAATCCCAAACGAATTCCACAATCCCGCTCTCTCCCCAGAGCCCTGTATCAATCCCAAACTAACCCTACTGCCCTGCTCTCTCCCCATAGCCCTGTATCAATACCAAACTAATCCCACTGCCCCGCTCTCTTCCCGTAGCCCTGTATCAATCCCAAATGAATCCCAATGCCCCGCTCTCTCCCCAGAGCCCTGTATCAATTCCCAAACTAATCCCACTGCCACGCTCCCTCCCCATAGCCATGTATCAATAACAAACTAGTTCCATTGCGCCCCTCTCTCCCCATAGCCCTGTATGAATCCCAAACGAATTCCACAATCCCACTCTCTCCCCAGAGCCCTGTATCAATCCCAAACTAATCCTACTGCCCCGCTCTCTCCCCATAGCCCTGTATCAATACCAAACTAATCCCACTGCCCCGCTCTCTTCCCGTAGCCCTGTATCAATCCCAAATGAATCCCTCTGCCCCGCTCTCTCCCCAGAGCCCTGTATCAATTCCCAAACTAATCCCACTGCCACGCTCCCTCCCCATAGCCCTGTATCAATAACAAACTAGTTCCATTGCGCCTCTCTCTCCCCATAGCCCAGTATCAATCCCCAAACTAATCCCACTGTCCCACTCTCACCCCATAGTCCTGTATCAATGCCAAACTAACCCCACTGCCCCACTCTCACCCCATAGCCTTGTATCAATCCCTAATTAATCCTACTGCCCCACTCTCACCCCATAGCCTTGTATCAATCCCTAACTAATCCCACTGCCCCGCTCCCTCCCCATAGCCCTGTATCAATCCCCAAACTAATCCCACTGCCCCGCTGTCTCCCCATAGCCCTGTATCAATACCAAACTAATTCCATTGCGCCCATCTCTCCCCATATCCCTGTATCAATCTCAAACTAATCCCACTGCCCCGCTCTCTCCCCATAGCCCTGTATCAATCCCAAACAAATCCCACTGCCCCGCTCCCTCCCCATAGCCCTGTATCAATCCCTAACTAATCCCACTGCCCCACTCTCACCCCATAGCGCTGTATCAATCCCAAACTAATCCCACTATCCCGCTCTCTCCTCATAGCCCTGTATCAATCCCCAAACTAATCCCACTGCCCCGCTCTCTCCCCATAGCCCGGCATCAATCCCAAAATAATCCCGCTGCCCTGCTCTCTCCCCATAGTCCTGAATCAATCCCCAAACTAATCCCACTGTCCCGCTGTCTCCCCATAGCACTGTATCAATCCCCAAACTAATCTCACTGCCCCGCGCTCTCCCCATAGCCCTGTATCAATCCCCAATCATTCCCACTGCCCCACTCTCTCCCCATAGCACTGTAGCAACCCCGAAACTAATCCCACTGACCCGCCCTCTCTCCATAGCCCTGTATCAATCCCCAAACTAATCCCACTGTCCTGCTCTCTCCCCATATCCCTGTATCAATCCCAAAACTAATCCCACTGCTCCAGTCTCTCCCCATAGCCCTGTATCAATCCCCAATCATTCCCACTGCCCCACTCTCTCCCCATAGCCCTGTATCAATCTCAAACTAATCCCACTGCCCCGCTCTCTCCCCATAGCCCTGTATCAATCCCCAAACTAATCCCACAGCCCCGCTCTCTCCCCATAGCCCTTTATCAATCCCCAAACTAATCTCACTGCTCCGCTCTCTCCCCATAGCACTGTATCAATCCCCAAACTAATCCCACAGCCCAGCTCTCTCCCCATAGCCCTGTATCAATCTCAAACTAATCCCAATGCCCCGCTCTCTCCCCATAGCCCTGTATCAATCCCCAAACTAATCTCACTGCACCGCTCTCTCCCCATAGCCCGGCATCAATCCCAAACTAATCGCGCTGCCCTGCTCTCTCCCCATAGTCCTGTATCAATCCCCAAACTAATCCCACTGTCCCGCTCTCTCCCCATAGCACTGTATCAATCCCCAAACTAATCACACAGCCCAACTCTCTCTCCATAGCCCTGTATCAATCTCAAACTAATCCCAATACCCCGCTCTCTCCCCATAGCCCTGTATCAATCCCCAAACTAATCCCACTGCCCCGCTCTCTCCCCATAGCCCTGTATCAATCCCCAAACTAATCTCACTGCTCCGCTCTCTCCCCATAGCCCTGTATCAATCCCCAATCATTCCCACTGCCCCACTCTCTCCCCATAGCACTGTAGCAATCCCGAAACTAATCCCACTGACCTGCTCTCTCTCCATAGGCCTGTATCAATCCCCAAACTAATCCCACTGACCCGCTCTCTCCCCACAGCCTGTATCAATCCCCAAACTAATCCCACTGTCCTGCTCTCTCCCCATATCCCTGTATCAATCCCAAAACTAATCCCAGTGCTCCAGTCTCTCCCCATAGCCCTGTATCAAACCCCAAACTAATCCCACTGCCCCGCTCTCTCCCCATAGCCCTGTATCAATCCCAAACTAATCCCACTTCCATGCTCTATCCCCATAGCCCTGTATCAATCCCAAACTAATCCCACTGCCGCACTCTCTCCCCATAGCCCTGTATCAATCCCAAACTAATCCCACAGTCCCACTCTCTCCCCAAAGCCCTGTATCAATCCCCAAACTAATCCCACTGCCCCGCTCTCTCCCCTCTGCCCTGTATCAATCCCCAAACTAATCCCACTGTCCTGCTCTCTCCCCATAGCCCAGTATCAATTTCAAAATAATCCCACTGTCCTGCTCTCTCCTCTTGGCCCTGTATCAATCCCAAACTAATCCCACTGTCCCACTCTCTCCCCAAAGCCCTGTATCAATCCCCAAACTAATCCCACTGCCCCGCTCTCTCTCCATAGCCCAGTATCAATTTCAAACTAATCCCACTGTCCTACTCTCTCCTCTTGGCCCTGTATCAATCCCAAACTAATACCACTGTCCCGCTCTCTCCTCATAGCCCTGTATCAATCCCAAAGTAATCCCACTGCCCCGCTCCCTCTCCATAGCCCTGTATCAATCCCTAACTAATCTCACTGCCCCACTTTCACCCCATAGCCCTGTATCAATCCCCAAACTAATCCCACTGCCCCGCTCTCTCCCCATAGCCCTGTATCAATAACAAACTAGTTCCATTGCGCCCCTCTCTCCCCATAGCCCTGTATGAATCCCAAACAAATTCCACAATCCCGCGCTCTCCCCAGAGCCCTGTATCAATCCCAAACTAATCCTATTGCCCCGCTCTATCCCCATAGCCCTGTATCAATACCAAACTAATCCTGCTGACCCGCTCTCTTCCCGTAGCCCTGTATCAATCCCAAATGAATCCCACTGCCCCGCTCTCTCCCCATAGCCCTGTATCAATCCACAAACTAATCCCACTGCCCCGCACCCTCCCCATAGCCCTGTATCAATGCCAAACTAATCCCACTGTCCCGCTCTCTCCTCTTAGCCCTGTATCAATCCCCAAACTAATCCCACTGCCCCAACTCTCCCCATAGTCCTGTATCAATACCAAACTAATTCCATTGTGCCCCTCTCTCCCCATAGCCCGGTATCAATAGCAAACTAATCCCACTGCCCCGCTCTCTCCCCATAGCCCTGTATCAATCCCAAATGAATCCCACTGCCCCGCTCTCTCCCCAGAGCCCTGTATCAATTCCCAAACTAATCCCACTACCCCGCTCTCTCCCCATAGCCCTGAATCAATCCCCAAACTAATCCCACTGTCGCACTCTCACCCCATAGCCCTGTATCAATGCCAAACTAATCCCACTGCCCCGCTCTCTCCCCATAGCCCTGTATCAATCCCAAACAAATCCCACTGCCCCGCTCCCTCCCCATAGCACTGTATCAATCCCTAACTAATCCCACTGCCCAACTCTCACCCCATAGCCCTGTATCAATCCCCAAATTAATCCCACTGCCCCGCTCCCTCCCCAAAGCCCTGTATGAATCCCAAACGAATTCCACAATCCCGCTCTCTCCCCAGAGCCCTGTATGAATAACAAACTAGTTCCTTTGCGCCTCTCTCTACCCATAGCCCTGTATCAATACCAAACTAATCCCACTGCCCCGCTCTCTATCCATAGCCCTGTATCAATCCCAAATGAATCCCACTGACCCGCTCTCTCCCCAGAGCCCTGTATCAATTCCCAAACTAATCCCACTGCCCCACTCTCTCTCCATAGCCCTGTATCAATAACAAAATAGTTCCATTGCGCCTCTCTCTCTCCATAGCGCTGTATCAATCCCAAACTAATCCCACTGCCCCGCTCTCTACCCATAGACCTGTATCAATCCCCAAACTAATCCCACTGTCCCACTCTCACCCCATAGCCCTGTATCAATGCCAAACTAATCCCACTGCCCCGCTCTCTCCCCATAGCCCTGTATCAATCCCAAACAAATCCCACTGCCCCGCTCCCTCCCCATAGCCCTGTATCAATCCCTAACTAATCCCACTGCCCCACTCTCACCCCATAGCCCTGTATCAATCCCAAACTAATCCCACTGTCCCGCTCTCTCCTCATAGCCCTGTATCAATCCCAAACTAATCCCACTGCCCCGCTCTCTCCCCATAGCCCGGCATCAATTCCAAACTAATCCCGCTGCCCTGCTCTCTCCCCATAGTCCTGTATCAATCCCCAAACTAATCCCACTGTCCCGCTGTCTCCCCATAGCACTGTATCAATCTCCAAACTAATCTCACTGCCCCGCTCTCTCCCCATAGCCCTGTATCAATCCCCAATCATTCCCACTGCCCCACTCTCTCCCCATAGCACTGTAGCAATCCCGAAACTAATCCCACTGACCCGCTCTCTCTCCAAAGCCCTGTATCAATCCCCAAACTAATCCCACTGTCCTGCTCTCTCCCCATAACCCTCTATCAATCCCAAAGCTAATCCCACTGCTCCAGTCTCTCCCCATAGCCCTGTATCAATCCCCAATCATTCCCACTGCCCCACTCTCTCCCCATAGCCCTGTATCAATCTCAAACTAATCCCAATGCCCCGCTCTCTCCCCATAGCCCTGTATCAATCCCCAAACTAATCTCACTGCTCCGCTCTCTCCCCATAGCACTGTATCAATCCCCAAACTAATCCCACAGCCCAGCTCTCTCCCCATAGCCCTGTATCAATCTCAAACTAATCCCACTGTCCCGCTCTCTCCCCATAGCCCTGTATCAATCCCCAAACTAATCTCACTGCTCCGCTCTCTCCCCATAGCCCGGCATCAATCCCAAACTAATCCCGCTGCCCTGCTCTCTCCCCATAGTCCTGTATCAATCCCCAAACTAATCCCACTGTCCCGCTCTCTCCCCATAGCACTGTATCAATCCCCAAACTAATCCCACAGCCCAGCTCTCTCCCCATAGCCCTGTATCAATCTCAAACTAATCCCAATGCCCCACTCTCTCCCCATAGCCCTGTATCAATCCCCAAACTAATCTCACTGCTCCGCTCTCTCCCCATAGCCCTGTATCAATCCCCAATCATTCCCACTGCCCCACTCTCTCCCCATAGCACTGTAGCAATCCCGAAACTAATCCCACTGACCCGCTCTCTCTCCATAGGCCTGTATCAATCCCCAAACTAATCCCACTGACCCGCTCTCTCCCCACAGCCTGTATCAATCCCCAAACTAATCCCACTGTCCTGCTCTCTCCCCATATCCCTGTATCAATCCCAAAACTAATCCCACTGCACCAGTCTCTCCCCATAGCCCTGTATCAAACCCCAAACTAATCCCACTGCCCCGCTCTCTTCCCATAGCCCTGTATCAATCCCAAACTAATCCCACTTCCATGCTCTCACCCCATAGCCCTGTATCAATCCCAAACTAATCCCACTGCCCCACTCTCTCCCCATAGCCCTGTATCAATCCCAAACTAATCCCACAGTCCCACTCTCTCCCCAAAGCCCTGTATCAATCCCCAAACTAATCCCACTGCCCCGCTCTCTCCGCATAGCCCTGAATCAATCCCCAAACTAATCCCACTGCCCTGCTCTCTCCCCTCTGCCCTGAATCAATCCCCAAACTAATCCCACTGTCCTGCTCTCTCCCCATAGCCCAGTATCAATTTCAAACTAATCCCACTGTCCTGCTCTCTCCTCTTGGCCCTGTATCAATGCCAAACTAATCCCACTGCCCCACTCTCACCCCATAGCCCTGTATCAATCCCCAAACTAATCCTACTGCCCCGCTCTCTCCCCATAGCCCTGTATCAATACAAAACTAATCCCACTGCCCCGCTCTCTTCCCGTAGCCCTGTATCAATCCCAAATGAATCCCAATGCCCCGCTCTCTCCCCAGAGCCCTGTATCAATTCCCAAACTAATCCCACTGCCACGCTCTCTCCCCATAGCCCTGTATCAATAACAAACTAGTTCCATTGCGCCTCTCTCTCCCCATAGCCCAGTATCAATCCCCAAACTAATCCCACTGTCCCACTCTCACCCCATAGCCCTGTATCAATGCCAAACTAATCCCACTGCCCCGCTCCCGCCCCATAGCCTTGTATCAATCCCTATCTAACCCCACTGCCCCACTCTCACCCCATAGCCTTGTATCAATCCCTAATTAATCCCACTGCCCCACTCTCACCCCATAGCCTTGTATCAATCCCTAACTAATCCCACTGCCCCGCTCCCTCCCCATAGCCCTGTATCAATCCCCAAACTAATCCCACTGCCCCGCTGTCTCCCCATAGCCCTGTATCAATACCAAACTAATTCCATTGCGCCCATCTCTCCCCATATCCCTGTATCAATCTCAAACTAATCCCAATGCCCCGCTCTCTCCCCATAGCCCTGTATCAATCCCCAAACTAATCTCACTGCTCCGCTCTCTCCCCATAGCCCTGTATTAATCCCAAACTAATACCACTGTCCCGCTCTCTCCTCATAGCCCTGTATCAATCCCAAAGTAATCCCACTGCCCCGCTCCCTCAAAATAGACTTGTATCAATCCCTAACTAATCTCACTAACCCACTTTCACCCCATTGCCCTGGATCAATCCCCAAACTAAGCCCACTGCCCCGCTCTCTCCCCATAGCCCTGTATCAATAACAAACTAGTTCCATTGCGCCCCTCTCTCCCCATAGCCCTGTATGAATCCCAAACGAATTCCACAATCCCGCTCTCTCCCCAGAGCCCTGTATCAATCCCAAACTAATCCTATTGCCCCGCTCTCTCCCCATAGCCCTGTATCAATACCAAACTAATCCCACTGCCCCGCTCTCTTCCCGTAGCCCTGTATCAATCCCAAATGAATCACTCTGCCCCGCTCTCTCCCCAGAGCCCTGTATCAATCCCCAAACTAATCCCACTGTCCCGCTCTCTCCCCATATCCCTGTATCAATAACAAAGTAGTTCCATTGCGCCTCTCTCTCCCCATAGCCCTGTATCAATACCAAACTAATCCCACTGCCCCGCTCTCTATCCGTAGCCCTGTAGCAATCCCAAATGAATCCCACTGCCCCGCGCTCACCCCAGAGCCCTGTATCAATTCCCAAACTAATCCCACTGCCCCGCTCTCTCCCCATAGCCCTGTATCAATAACAAACTAGTTCCATTGCGCCTCTCTCTCTCCATAGCCCTGTATCAATCCCAAACTAATCCCACTGCCCCACTCTCTCCCCATAGCCCTGTATCAATCCCCAAACTAATCCCACTGTCCCGCTCTCTCCCCATATCCCTGTATCAATACCAAATTAAACCAACTGCTCCGCTCTCTCCCCATAGCCCGGCATCAATCCCAAACTAATCCCGCTGCCCTGCTCTCTCCCCATAGCCCTGTATCAATCCCAAACTAATCCCACTTCCAAGCTCTATCCCCATAGCCCTGTATCAATCCCAAACTAATCCCACTGCCCCACTCTCTCCCCATAGCCCTGTATCAATCCCAAACTAATCCCACTGTCCCACTCTCTCCCCAAAGCCCTCTATCAATCCCCAAACTAATCCCACTACCCTGCTCTCTCCCCTCTGCCCTGTATCAATCCCCAAACTAATCCCACTGTCCTGCTCTCTCCCCATAGCCCAGTATCAATTTCAAACTAATCCCACTGTCCTACTCTCTCCTCTTGGCCCTGTATCAATCCCAAACTAATACCACTGTCCCGCTCTCTCCTCATAGCCCTGTATCAATCCCAAAGTAATCCCACTGCCCCGCTCCCTCCCCATAGCCTTGTATCAATCCCTAACTAATCTCACTGCCCCACTTTCACCCCATAGCCCTGTATCAATCCCCAAACTAATCCCACTGCCCCGCTCTCTCCCCATAGCCCTGTATCAATAACAAACTAGTTCCATTGCGCCCCTCTCTCCCCATAGCCCTGTATGAATCCCAAACGAATTCCACAATCCCGCGCTCTCCCCAGAGCCCTGTATCAATCCCAAACTAATCCTACTGCCCCGCTCTATCCCCATAGCCCTGTATCAATACCAAACTAATCCTACTGACCCGCTCTCTTCCCGTAGCCCTGTATCAATCCCAAATGAATCCCACTGCCCCGCACTCTCCCCATAGCCCTGTATCAATCCACAAACTAATCCCACCGCCCCGCACCCTCCCCATAGTCCTGTATCAATCCCAAACTAATCCCACTGTCCCGCTCTCTCCTCTTAGCCCTGTATCAATCCCCAAACTAATCCCACTGCCCCGACTCTCCCCATAGTCCTGTATCAATACCAAACTAATTCCATTGTGCCCCTCTCTCCCCATAGCCCTGTATCAATAGCAAACTAATCCCACTGCCCCGCTCTCGCCCCATAGCCTTGTATCAATCCCAAATGTATCCCACTGCCCCGCTCTCTCCCCAGAGCCCTGTATCAATTCCCAAACTAATCCCACTAACCCGCTCTCTCCCCACAGCCCTGAATCAATCCCCAAACTAATCCCACTGTCCCACTCTCACCCCATAGCCCTGTATCAATGCCAAACTAATCCCACTGCCTCGCTCTCTCCCCATAGCCCTGTGTCAATCCCAAACAAATCCCACTGCCCCGCTCCCTCCCCATAGCACTGTATCAATCCCTAACTAATCCCACTGCCCAACTCTCACCCCATAGCCCTGTATCAATCCCCAAATTAATCCCACTGCCCCGCTCCCTCCCCATAGCCCTGTATGAATCCCAAACGAATTCCACAATCCCGCTCTCTCCCCAGAGCCCTGTATCAATAACAAACTAGTTCCTTTGCGCCTCTCTCTCCCGATAGCCCTGTATCAATACCAAACTAATCCCACTGCCCCACTCTCTATCCATAGCCCTGTATCAATCCCAAATGAATCCCACTGCCCCGCTCTCTCCCCAGAGCCCTGTATCAATTCCCAAACTAATCCCACTGCCCCACTCTCTCTCCATAGCCCTGTATCAATAACAAACTAGTTCCATTGCGCCTCTCTCTCTCCATAGCCCTGTATCAATCCCAAACTAATCCCACTGCCCCGCTCTCTCCCCATAGCCCTGTATCAATCCCCAAACTAATCTCACTGTCCCACTCTCTCCCCATAGCCCTGTATCAATCCCCAAACTAATCCCACAGCCCAGCTCTCTCCCCATAGCCCTGTATCAATCTCAAACTAATCCCAATGCCCCACTCTCTCCCCATAGCCCTGTATCAATCCCCAAACTAATCCCACTGCCCCGCTCTCTCCCCATAGCCCTGTATCAATCCCCAAACTAATCCCACTGCCCCGCTCTCTCCCCATAGCCCTGTATCAATCCCCAATCATTCCCACTGCCCCACTCTCTCCCCATAGCACTGTAGCAATCCCGAAACTAATCCCACTGACCCGCTCTCTCTCCATAGGCCTGTATCAATCCCCAAACTAATCCCACTGACCCGCTCTCTCCCCATAACCCTGTATCAATCCCCAAACTAATCCCACTGACCCGCTCTCTCCCCACAGCCTGTATCAATCCCCAAACTAATCCCAAAGTCCCGCTCTCTTCCCATAGCCCTGTATCAATCCCAAACTAATCCCACTTCCATGCTCTCACCCCATAGCCCTGTATCAATCCCAAACTAATCCCACTGCCCCACTCTCTCCCCATAGCCCTGTATCAATCCCAAACTAATCCCACAGTCCCACTCTCTCCCCAAAGCCCTGTATCAATCCCCAAACTAATCCCACAGTCCCACTCTCTCCCCAAAGCCCTGTATCAATCCCCAAACTAATCCCACTGCCCCGCTCTCTCCCCATAGCCCTGAATCAATCCCCAAACTAATCCCACTGTCCTGCTCTCTCCCCATAGCCCAGTATCAATTTCAAACTAATCCCACTGTCCTGCTCTCTCCTCTTGGCCCTGTATCAATCCCAAACTAATCCCACTGCCCCACTCTCACCCCATAGCCCTGTATCAATCCCCAAACTAATCCCACTGCCCTGCTCTCTCCCCATAGCCCAGTATCAATTTCAAACTAATCCCACTGTCCTGCTCTCTCCTCTTGGCCATGTATCAATCCCAAACTAATCCCACTGCCCCACTCTCACCCCATAGCCCTGTATCAATCCCAAATTAATCCCACTGCCCCGCTCCCTCCCCATAGCCTTGTATCAATCCCTAACTAATCCCACTGCCCCACTTTCACCCCATAGCCCTGTATCAATCCCCAAACTAATCCCACTGCCCCGCTCTCTCCCCATAGCCCTGTATCAATAACAAACTAGTTCCATTGCGCCCCTCTCTCCCCATAGCCCTGTATGAATCCCAAACGAATTCCACAATCCCGCTCTCTCCCCAGAGCCCTGTATCAATCCCAAACTAATCCTACTGCCCCGCTCTCTCCCCATAGCCCTGTATCAATACAAAACTAATCCCACTGCCCCGCTCTCTTCCCGTAGCCCTGTATCAATCCCAAATGAATCCCAATGCCCCGCTCTCTCCCCAGAGCCCTGTATCAATTCCCAAACTAATCCCACTGCCACGCTCTCTCCCCATAGCCCTGTATCAATAACAAACTAGTTCCATTGCGCCTCTCTCTCCCCATAGCCCAGTATCAATCCCCAAACTAATCCCACTGTCCCACTCTCACCCCATAGCCCTGTATCAATGCCAAACTAATCCCACTGCCCCGCTCCCGCCCCATAGCCTTGTATCAATCCCTATCTAACCCCACTGCCCCACTCTCACCCCATAGCCTTGTATCAATCCCTAATTAATCCCACTGCCCCACTCTCACCCCATAGCCTTGTATCAATCCCTAACTAATCCCACTGCCCCGCTCCCTCCCCATAGCCCTGTATCAATCCCCAAACTAATCCCACTGCCCCGCTGTCTCCCCATAGCCCTGTATCAATACCAAACTAATTCCATTGCGCCCATCTCTCCCCATATCCCTGTATCAATCTCAAACTAATCCCAATGCCCCGCTCTCTCCCCATAGCCCTGTATCAATCCCCAAACTAATCTCACTGCTCCGCTCTCTCCCCATAGCCCTGTATTAATCCCAAACTAATACCACAGTCCCGCTCTCTCCTCATAGCCCTGTATCAATCCCAAAGTAATCCCACTGCCCCGCTCCCTCAAAATAGACTTGTATCAATCCCTAACTAATCTCACTAACCCACTTTCACCCCATTGCCCTGGATCAATCCCCAAACTAAGCCCACTGCCCCGCTCTCTCCCCATAGCCCTGTATCAATAACAAACTAGTTCCATTGCGCCCCTCTCTCCCCATAGCCCTGTATGAATCCCAAACGAATTCCACAATCCCGCTCTCTCCCCAGAGCCCTGTATCAATCCCAAACTAATCCTATTGCCCCGCTCTCTCCCCATAGCCCTGTATCAATACCAAACTAATCCCACTGCCCCGCTCTCTTCCCGTAGCCCTGTATCAATCCCAAATGAATCACTCTGCCCCGCTCTCTCCCCAGAGCCCTGTATCAATCCCCAAACTAATCCCACTGTCCCGCTCTCTCCCCATATCCCTGTATCAATAACAAAGTAGTTCCATTGCGCCTCTCTCTCCCCATAGCCCTGTATCAATACCAAACTAATCCCACTGCCCCGCTCTCTATCCGTAGCCCTGTAGCAATCCCAAATGAATCCCACTGCCCCGCGCTCACCCCAGAGCCCTGTATCAATTCCCAAACTAATCCCACTGCCCCGCTCTCTCCCCATAGCCCTGTATCAATAACAAACTAGTTCCATTGCGCCTCTCTCTCTCCATAGCCCTGTATCAATCCCAAACTAATCCCACTGCCCCACTCTCTCCCCATAGCCCTGTATCAATCCCCAAACTAATCCCACTGTCCCGCTCTCTCCCCATATCCCTGTATCAATACCAAATTAAACCAACTGCTCCGCTCTCTCCCCATAGCCCGGCATCAATCCCAAACTAATCCCGCTGCCCTGCTCTCTCCCCATAGCCCTGTATCAATCCCAAACTAATCCCACTTCCAAGCTCTATCCCCATAGCCCTGTATCAATCCCAAACTAATCCCACTGCCCCACTCTCTCCCCATAGCCCTGTATCAATCCCAAACTAATCCCACTGTCCCACTCTCTCCCCAAAGCCCTGTATCAATCCCCAAACTAATCCCACTGCCCCGCTCTCTCTCCATAGCCCTGTATCAATCCCCAAACTAATCCCACTACCCTGCTCTCTCCCCTCTGCCCTGTATCAATCCCCAAACTAATCCCACTGTCCTGCTCTCTCCCCATAGCCCAGTATCAATTTCAAACTAATCCCACTGTCCTACTCTCTCCTCTTGGCCCTGTATCAATCCCAAACTAATACCACTGTCCCGCTCTCTCCTCATAGCCCTGTATCAATCCCAAAGTAATCCCACTGCCCCGCTCCCTCCCCATAGCCTTGTATCAATCCCTAACTAATCTCACTGCCCCACTTTCACCCCATAGCCCTGTATCAATGCCAAACTAATCCCACTGCCCCGCTCTCTCCCCATAGCCCTGTATCAATCCCAAACAAATCCCACTGCCCCGCTCCCTCCCCATAGCCCTGTATCAATCCCTAACTAATCCCACTGCCCCACTCTCACCCCATAGCCCTGTATCAATCCCAAACTAATCCCACTTCCATGCTCTCACCCCATAGCCCTGTATCAATCCCAAACTAATCCCACTGCCCCACTCTCTCCCCATAGCCCTGTATCAATCCCAAACTAATCCCACAGTCCCACTCTCTCCCCAAAGCCCTGTATCAATCCCCAAACTAATCCCACAGTCCCACTCTCTCCCCAAAGCCCTGTATCAATCCCCAAACTAATCCCACTGCCCCGCTCTCTCCCCATAGCCCTGAATCAATCCCCAAACTAATCCCACTGTCCTGCTCTCTCCCCATAGCCCAGTATCAATTTCAAACTAATCCCACTGTCCTGCTCTCTCCTCTTGGCCCTGTATCAATCCCAAACTAATCCCACTGCCCCACTCTCACCCCATAGCCCTGTATCAATCCCCAAACTAATCCCACTGCCCTGCTCTCTCCCCATAGCCCAGTATCAATTTCAAACTAATCCCACTGTCCTGCTCTCTCCTCTTGGCCCTGTATCAATCCCAAACTAATCCCACTGCCCCACTCTCACCCCATAGCCCTGTATCAATCCCAAATTAATCCCACTGCCCCGCTCCCTCCCCATAGCCTTGTATCAATCCCTAACTAATCCCACTGCCCCACTTTCACCCCATAGCCCTGTATCAATCCCCAAACTAATCCCACTGCCCCGCTCTCTCCCCATAGCCCTGTATCAATAACAAACTAGTTCCATTGCGCCCCTCTCTCCCCATAGCCCTGTATGAATCCCAAACGAATTCCACAATCCCGCTCTCTCCCCAGAGCCCTGTATCAATCCCAAACTAATCCTACTGCCCCGCTCTCTCCCCATAGCCCTGTATCAATACAAAACTAATCCCACTGCCCCGCTCTCTTCCCGTAGCCCTGTATCAATCCCAAATGAATCCCAATGCCCCGCTCTCTCCCCAGAGCCCTGTATCAATTCCCAAACTAATCCCACTGCCACGCTCTCTCCCCATAGCCCTGTATCAATAACAAACTAGTTCCATTGCGCCTCTCTCTCCCCATAGCCCAGTATCAATCCCCAAACTAATCCCACTGTCCCACTCTCACCCCATAGCCCTGTATCAATGCCAAACTAATCCCACTGCCCCGCTCCCGCCCCATAGCCTTGTATCAATCCCTATCTAACCCCACTGCCCCACTCTCACCCCATAGCCTTGTATCAATCCCTAATTAATCCCACTGCCCCACTCTCACCCCATAGCCTTGTATCAATCCCTAACTAATCCCACTGCCCCGCTCCCTCCCCATAGCCCTGTATCAATCCCCAAACTAATCCCACTGCCCCGCTGTCTCCCCATAGCCCTGTATCAATACCAAACTAATTCCATTGCGCCCATCTCTCCCCATATCCCTGTATCAATCTCAAACTAATCCCAATGCCCCGCTCTCTCCCCATAGCCCTGTATCAATCCCCAAACTAATCTCACTGCTCCGCTCTCTCCCCATAGCCCTGTATTAATCCCAAACTAATACCACAGTCCCGCTCTCTCCTCATAGCCCTGTATCAATCCCAAAGTAATCCCACTGCCCCGCTCCCTCAAAATAGACTTGTATCAATCCCTAACTAATCTCACTAACCCACTTTCACCCCATTGCCCTGGATCAATCCCCAAACTAAGCCCACTGCCCCGCTCTCTCCCCATAGCCCTGTATCAATAACAAACTAGTTCCATTGCGCCCCTCTCTCCCCATAGCCCTGTATGAATCCCAAACGAATTCCACAATCCCGCTCTCTCCCCAGAGCCCTGTATCAATCCCAAACTAATCCTATTGCCCCGCTCTCTCCCCATAGCCCTGTATCAATACCAAACTAATCCCACTGCCCCGCTCTCTTCCCGTAGCCCTGTATCAATCCCAAATGAATCACTCTGCCCCGCTCTCTCCCCAGAGCCCTGTATCAATCCCCAAACTAATCCCACTGTCCCGCTCTCTCCCCATATCCCTGTATCAATAACAAAGTAGTTCCATTGCGCCTCTCTCTCCCCATAGCCCTGTATCAATACCAAACTAATCCCACTGCCCCGCTCTCTATCCGTAGCCCTGTAGCAATCCCAAATGAATCCCACTGCCCCGCGCTCACCCCAGAGCCCTGTATCAATTCCCAAACTAATCCCACTGCCCCGCTCTCTCCCCATAGCCCTGTATCAATAACAAACTAGTTCCATTGCGCCTCTCTCTCTCCATAGCCCTGTATCAATCCCAAACTAATCCCACTGCCCCACTCTCTCCCCATAGCCCTGTATCAATCCCCAAACTAATCCCACTGTCCCGCTCTCTCCCCATATCCCTGTATCAATACCAAATTAAACCAACTGCTCCGCTCTCTCCCCATAGCCCGGCATCAATCCCAAACTAATCCCGCTGCCCTGCTCTCTCCCCATAGCCCTGTATCAATCCCAAACTAATCCCACTTCCAAGCTCGATCCCCATAGCCCTGTATCAATCCCAAACTAATCCCACTGCCCCACTCTCTCCCCATAGCCCTGTATCAATCCCAAACTAATCCCACTGTCCCACTCTCTCCCCAAAGCCCTGTATCAATCCCCAAACTAATCCCACTGCCCCGCTCTCTCTCCATAGCCCTGTATCAATCCCCAAACTAATCCCACTACCCTGCTCTCTCCCCTCTGCCCTGTATCAATCCCCAAACTAATCCCACTGTCCTGCTCTCTCCCCATAGCCCAGTATCAATTTCAAACTAATCCCACTGTCCTACTCTCTCCTCTTGGCCCTGTATCAATCCCAAACTAATACCACTGTCCCGCTCTCTCCTCATAGCCCTGTATCAATCCCAAAGTAATCCCACTGCCCCGCTCCCTCCCCATAGCCTTGTATCAATCCCTAACTAATCTCACTGCCCCACTTTCACCCCATAGCCCTGTATCAATGCCAAACTAATCCCACTGCCCCGCTCTCTCCCCATAGCCCTGTATCAATCCCAAACAAATCCCACTGCCCCGCTCCCTCCCCATAGCCCTGTATCAATCCCTAACTAATCCCACTGCCCCACTCTCACCCCATAGCCCTGTATCAATCCCAAACTAATCCCACTGCCCCGCTCTCTCCCCATAGACCTGTATCAATCCCCAAACTAATCCCACTGTCCCACTCTCACCCCATAGCCCTGTATCAATGCCAAACTAATCCCACTGCCCCGCTCTCTCCCCATAGCCCTGTATCAATCCCAAACAAATCCCACTGCCCCGCTCCCTCCCCATTGCCCTGTATCAATCCCTAACTAATCCCACTGCCCCACTCTCACCCCATAGCCCTGTATCAATCCCAAACTAATCCCACTGTCCCGCTCTCTCCTCATAGCCCTGTATCAATCCCAAACTAATCCCACTGCCCCGCTCTCTCCCCATAGCCCGGCATCAATTCCAAACTAATCCCGCTGCCCTGCTCTCTCCCCATAGTCCTGTATCAATCCCCAAACTAATCCCACTGTCCCGCTGTCTCCCCATAGCACTGTATCAATCTCCAAACTAATCTAACTGCCCCGCTCTCTCCCCATAGCCCTGTATCAATCCCCAATCATTCCCACTGCCCCACTCTCTCCCCATAGCACTGTAGCAATCCCGAAACTAATCCCACTGACCCGCTCTCTCTCCATAGCCCTGTATCAATCCCCAAACTAATCCCACTGTCCTCCTCTCTCCCCATATCCCTCTATCAATCCCAAAGCTAATCCCACTGCTCCAGTCTCTCCCCATAGCCCTGTATCAATCCCCAATCATTCCCACTGCCCCACTCTCTCCCCATAGCCCTGTATCAATCTCAAACTAATCCCAATGCCCCGCTCTCTCCCCATAGCCCTGTATCAATCCCCAAACTAATCTCACTGCTCCGCTCTCTCCCCATAGCACTGTATCAATCCCCAAACTAATCCCACAGCCCAGCTCTCTCCCCATAGCCCTGTATCAATCTCAAACTAATCCCACTGTCCCGCTCTCTCCCCATAGCCCTGTATCAATCCCCAAACTAATCTCACTGCTCCGCTCTCTCCCCATAGCCCGGCATCAATCCCAAACTAATCCCGCTGCCCTGCTCTCTCCCCATAGTCCTGTATCAATCCCCAAACTAATCCCACTGTCCCGCTCTCTCCCCATAGCACTGTATCAATCCCCAAACTAATCCCACAGCCCAGCTCTCTCCCCATAGCCCTGTATCAATCTCAAACTAATCCCAATGCCCCACTCTCTCCCCATAGCCCTGTATCAATCCCCAAACTAATCTCACTGCTCCGCTCTCTCCCCATAGCCCTGTATCAATCCCCAATCATTCCCACTGCCCCACTCTCTCCCCATAGCACTGTAGCAATCCCGAAACTAATCCCACTGACCCGCTCTCTCTCCATAGGCCTGTATCAATCCCCAAACTAATCCCACTGACCCGCTCTCTCCCCACAGCCTGTATCAATCCCCAAACTAATCCCACTGTCCTGCTCTCTCCCCATATCCCTGTATCAATCCCAAAACTAATCCCACTGCTCCAGTCTCTCCCCATAGCCCTGTATCAAACCCCAAACTAATCCCACTGCCCCGCTCTCTTCCCATAGCCCTGTATCAATCCCAAACTAATCCCACGTCCATGCTCTCACCCCATAGCCCAGTATCAATCCCAAACTAATCCCACTGCCCCACTCTCTCCCCATAGCCCTGTATCAATCCCAAACTAATCCCACTGTCCCACTCTCTCCCCAAAGCCCTGTATCAATCCCCAAACTAATCCCACTGCCCCGCTCTCTCCCCATAGCCCTGAATCAATCCCCAAACTAATCCCACTGCCCTGCTCTCTCCCCTCTGCCCTGTATCAATCCCCAAACTAATCCCACTGTCCTGCTCTCTCCCCATAGCCCAGTATCAATTTCAAACTAATCCCACTGTCCTGCTCTCTCCTCTTGGCCCTGTATCAATCCCAAACTAATCCCACTGCCCCACTCTCACCCCATAGCCCTGTATCAATCCCCAAACTAATCCCACTGCCCTGCTCTCTCCCCTCTGCCCTGTATCAATCCCCAAACTAATCCCACTGTCCTGCTCTCTCCCCATAGCCCAGTATCAATTTCAAACTAATCCCACTGTCCTGCTCTCTCCTCTTGGCCCTGTATCAATCCCAAACTAATACCACTGTCCCGCTCTCTCCTCATAGCCCTGTATCAATCCCAAATTAATCCCACTGCCCCGCTCCCTCCCCATAGCCTTGTATCAATCCCTAACTAATCCCACTGCCCCACTTTCACCCCATAGCCCTGTATCAATCCCCAAACTAATCCCACTGCCCCGCTCTCTCCCCATAGCCCTGTATCAATAACAAACTAGTTCCATTGCGCCCCTCTCTCCCCATAGCCCTGTATGAATCCCAAACGAATTCCACAATCCCGCTCTCTCCCCAGAGCCCTGTATCAATCCCAAACTAATCCTACTGCCCCGCTCTCTCCCCATAGCCCTGTATCAATACCAAACTAATCCCACTGCCCCGCTCTCTTCCCGTAGCCCTGTATCAATCCCAAATGAATCCCAATGCCCCGCTCTCTCCCCAGAGCCCTGTATCAATTCCCAAACTAATCCCACTGCCACGCTCTCTCCCCATAGCCCTGTATCAATAACAAACTAGTTCCATTGCGCCTCTCTCTCCCCATAGCCCTGTATCAATCCCAAACTAATCCCACAGTCCCACTCTCTCCCCAAAGCCCTGTATCAATCCCCAAACTAATCCCACTGCCCCGCTCTCTCCCCATAGCCCTGAATCAATCCCCAAACTAATCCCACTGCCCTGCTCTCTCCCCTCTGCCCTGTATCAGTCCCCAAACTAATCCCACTGTCCTGCTCTCTCCCCATAGCCCAGTATCAATTTCAAACTAATCCAAATGTCCTGCTCTCTCCTCTTGGCCCTGTATCAATCCCAAACTAATCCCACTGTCCCACTCTCTCCCCAAAGCCCTGTATCAATCCCCAAACTAATCCCACAGCCCCGCTCTCTCCCCATAGCCCTGTATCAATCCCCAAACTAATCCCACTGCCCCGCTCTCTCCCCTCTGCCCTGTATCAATCCCCAAACTAATCCCACTGTCCTGCTCTCTCCCCATAGCCCAGTATCAATTTCAAACTAATCCCACTGTCCTGCTCTCTCCTCTTGGCCCTGTATCAATCCCAAACTAATACCACTGTCCCGCTCTCTCCTCATAGCCCTGTATCAATTTCAAACTAATCCCACTGTCCTGCTCTCTCCTCTTGGCCCTGTATCAATCCCAAACTAATACCACTGTCCCGCTCCCTCCCCATAGCCTTGTATCAATCCCTAACTAATCCCACTGCCCCACTTTCACCCCATAGTCCTGTATCAATCCCCAAACTAATCCCACTGCCCCGCTCTCTCCCCATAGCCCTGTATCAATAACAAACTAGTTCCATTGCGCCCCTCTCTCCCCATAGCCCTGTATGAATCCCAAACGAATTCCACAATCCCGCTCTCTCCCCAGAGCCCTGTATCAATCCCAAACTAATCCTACTGCCCCGCTCTCTCCCCATAGCCCTGTATCAATACCAAACTAATCCCACTGCCCCGCTCTCTTCCCGTAGCCCTGTATCAATCCCAAATGAATCCCAATGCCCCGCTCTCTCCCCAGAGCCCTGTATCAATTCCCAAACTAATCCCACTGCCACGCTCCCTCCCCATAGCCCTGTATCAATAACAAACTAGTTCCATTGCGCCCCTCTCTCCCCATAGCCCTGTATGAATCCCAAACGAATTCCACAATCCCGCTCTCTCCCCATAGCCCAGTATCAATCCCCAAACTAATCCCACTGTCCCACTCTCACCCCATAGCCCTGTATCAATGCCAAACTAATCCCACTGCCCCGCTCCCGCCCCATAGCCATGTATCAATCCCTATCTAACCCCACTGCCCCACTCTCACCCCATAGCCTTGTATCAATCCGTAATTAATCCCACTGCCCCACTCTCACCCCATAGCCTTGTATCAATCCCTAACTAATCCCACTGCCCCGCTCCCTCCCCATAGCCCTGTATCAATCCCCAAACTAATCCCACTGCCCCGCTGTCTCCCCATAGCCCTGTATCAATACCAAACTAATTCCATTGCGCCCATCTCTCCCCATATCCCTGTATCAATCTCAAACTAATCCCAATGCCCCGCTCTCTCCCCATAGCCCTGTATCAATCCCCAAACTAATCTCACTGCTCCGCTCTCTCCCCATAGCCCTGTATTAATCCCAAACTAATACCACTGTCCCGCTCTCTCCTCATAGCCCTGTATCAATCCCAAAGTAATCCCACTGCCCCGCTCCCTCAAAATAGACTTGTATCAATCCCTAACTAATCTCACTAACCCACTTTCACCCCATTGCCCTGGATCAATCCCCAAACTAATACCACTGCCCCACTCTCTCCCATAGCCCTGTATCAATAACAAACTAGTTCCATTGCGCCCCTCTCTCCCCATAGCCCTGTATGAATCCCAAACGAATTCCACAATCCCGCTCTCTCCCCAGAGCCCTGTATCAATCCCAAACTAATCCTATTGCCCCGCTCTCTCCCCATAGCCCTGTATCAATACCAAACTAATCCCACTGCCCCGGTCTCTTCCCGTAGACCTGTATCAATCCCAAATGAATCACTCTGCCCCGCTCTCTCCCCAGAGCCCTGTATCAATCCCCAAACTAATCCCACTGTCCCGCTCTCTCCCCATATCCCTGTATCAATAACAATGTAGTTCCATTGCGCCTCTCTCTCCCCATAGCCCTGTATCAATACCAAACTAATCCCACTGCCCCGCTCTCTATCCGTAGCCCTGTAGCAATCCCAAATGAATCCCACTGCCCCGCGCTCTCCCCAGAGCCCTGTATCAATTCCCAAACTAATCCCACTGCCCCGCTCTCTCCCCATAGCCCTGTATCAATAACAAACTAGTTCCATTGCGCCTCTCTCTCTCCATAGCCCTGTATCAATCCCAAACTAATCCCACTGCCCCACTCTCTCCCCATAGCCCTGTATCAATCCCCAAACTAATCCCACTGTCCCGCTCTCTCCCCATATCCCTGTATCAATACCAAATTAAACCAACTGCTCCGCTCTCTCCCCATAGCCCGGCATCAATCCCAAACTAATCCCGCTGCCCTGCTCTCTCCCCATAGCCCTGTATCAATCCCAAACTAATCCCACTTCCAAGCTCTATCCCCATAGCCCTGTATCAATCCCAAACTAATCCCACTGTCCCACTCTCTCCCCAAAGCCCTGTATCAATCCCCAAACTAATCCCACTGCCCCGCTCTCTCTCCATAGCCCTGTATCAATCCCCAAACTAATCCCACTACCCTGCTCTCTCCCCTCTGCCCTGTATCAATCCCCAAACTAATCCCACTGTCCCGCTCTCTCCCCATAGCCCAGTATCAATTTCAAACTAATCCCACTGTCCTACTCTCTCCTCTTGGCCCTGTATCAATCCCAAACTAATACCACTGTCCCGCTCTCTCCTCATAGCCCTGTATCAATCCCAAAGTAATCCCACTGCCCCGCTCCCTCCCCATAGCCTTGTATCAATCCCTAACTAATCTCACTGCCCCACTTTCACCCCATAGCCCTGTATCAATCCCCAAACTAATCCCACTGCCCCGCTCTCTCCCCATAGCCCTGTATCAATAACAAACTAGTTCCATTGCGCCCCTCTCTCCCCATAGCCCTGTATGAATCCCAAACGAATTCCACAATCCCGCGCTCTCCCCAGAGCCCTGTATCAATCCCAAACTAATCCTACTGCCCCGCTCTATCCCCATAGCCCTGTATCAATACCAAACTAATCCTACTGACCCGCTCTCTTCCCGTAGCCCTGTATCAATCCCAAATGAATCCCACTGCCCCGCTCTCTCCCCATAGCCCTGTATCAATCCACAAACTAATCCCACCGCCCCGCACCCTCCCCATAGTCCTGTATCAATCCCAAACTAATCCCACTGTCCCGCTCTCTCCTCTTAGCCCTGTATCAATCCCCAAACTAATCCCACTGCCCCGACTCTCCCCATAGTCCTGTATCAATACCAAACTAATTCCATTGTGCCCCTCTCTCCCCATAGCCCTGTATCAAGAGCAAACTAATCCCACTGCCCCGCTCTCTCCCCATAGCCTTGTATCAATCCCAAATGAATCCCACTGCCCCGCTCTCTCCCCAGAGCCCTGTATCAATTCCCAAACTAATCCCACTAACCCGCTCTCTCCCCACAGCCCTGAATCAATCCCCAAACTAATCCCACTGTCCCACTCTCACCCCATAGCCCTGTATCAATGCCAAACTAATCCCACTGCCCCGCTCTCTCCCCATAGCCCTGTATCAATCCCAAACAAATCCCACTGCCCCGCTCCCTCCCCATAGCAATGTATCAATCCCTAACTAATCCCACTGCCCAACTCTCACCCCATAGCCCTGTATCAATCCCCAAATTAATCCCACTGCCCCGCTCCCTCCCCATAGCCCTGTATGAATCCCAAACGAATTCCACAATCCCGCTCTCTCCCCAGAGCCCTGTATCAATAACAAACTAGTTCCTTTGCGCCTCTCTCTCCCCATAGCCCTGTATCAATACCAAACTAATCCCACTGCCCCGCTCTCTATCCATAGCCCTGTATCAATCCCAAATGAATCCCACTGCCCCGCTCTCTCCCCAGAGCCCTGTATCAATTCCCAAACTAATCCCACTGCCCCACTCTCTCTCCATAGCCCTGTATCAATAACAAACTAGTTCCATTGCGCCTCTCTCTCTCCATAGCCCTGTATCAATCCCAAACTAATCCCACTGCCCCGCTCTCTCCCCATAGCCCTGTATCAATCCCCAAAGTAATCCCACTGTCCCACTCTCACCCCATAGCCCTGTATCAATGCCAAACTAATCCCACTGCCCCGCTCTCTCCCCATTGCCCTGTATCAATCCCAGACAAATCCCACTGCCCCGCTCCCTCCCCATAGCCCTGTATCAATCCCTAACTAATCCCACTGCCCCACTCTCACCCCATAGCCCTGTATCAATCCCAAACTAATCCCACTATCCCGCTCTCTCCTCATAGCCCTGTATCAATCCCCAAACTAATCCCACTGCCCCGCTCTCTCCCCATAGCCCGGCATCAATCCCAAACTAATCCCGCTGCCCTGCTCTCTCCCCATAGTCCTGTATCAATCCCCAAACTAATCCCACTGCCCCGCTCTCTCCCCATATCCCTGTATCAATCCCAAAACTAATCGCACTTCTCCAGTCTCTCCCCATAGCCCTGTATCAATCTCAAACTAATCCCAATGCCCCGCTCTCTCCCCATAGCCCTGTATCAATCCCCAAACTAATCTCACTGCTCCGCTCTCTCCCCATAGCACTGTATCAATCCCCAAACTAATCCCACAGCCCAGCTCTCTCCCCATATCCCTGTATCAATACCAAACTAATCCCACTGTCCCGCTCTCTCCCCATAGCACTGTATCAATCCCCAAACTAATCCCACAGCCCAGCTCTCTCCCCATAGCCCTGTATCAATCTCAAACTAATCCCAATGCCCCGCTCTCTCCCCATAGCCCTGTATCAATCCCCAAACTAATCTCACTGCTCCGCTCTCTCCCAATAGCCCTGTATCAATCCCCAATCATTCCCACTGCCCCACTCTCTCCCCATAGCACTGTAGCAATCCCGAAACTAATCCCACTGACCCGCTCTCTCTCCATAGGCCTGTATCAATCCCCAAACTAATCCCACTGACCCGCTCTCTCCCCACAGCCTGTATCAATCCCCAAACTAATCCCACTGTCCTGCTCTCTCCCCATATCCCTGTATCAATCCCAAAACTAATCCCACTGCTCCAGTCTCTCCCCATAGCCCTGTATCAAACCCCAAACTAATCCCACAGCCCCGCTCTCTCCCCATAGCCCTGTATCAATCCCAAACTAATCCCACTTCCATGCTCTATCCCCATAGCCCTGTATCAATCCCAAACTAATCCCACTGCCCCACTCTCTCCCCATAGCCCTGTATCAATCCCAAACTAATCCCACAGTCCCACTCTCTCCCCAAAGCCCTGTATCAATCCCCAAACTAATCCCACTGCCCCGCTCTCTCCGCATAGCCCTGAATCAATCCCCAAACTAATCCCACTGCCCTGCTCTCTCCCCTCTGCCCTGTATCAATCCCCAAACTAATCCCACTGTCCTGCTCTCTCCCCATAGCCCAGTATCAATTTCAAACTAATCCCACTGTCCTGCTCTGTCCTCTTGGCCCTGTATCAATCCCAAACTAATCCCACTGTCCCACTCTCTCCCCAAAGCCCTGTATCATTCCCCAAACTTATCCCACTGCCCCGCTCTCTCCCCATAGCCCTGTATCAATCCCCAAACTAATCCCACTGCCCCGCTCTCTCCCCTCTGCCCTGTATCAATCCCCAAACTAATCCCACTGTCCTGCTCTCTCCCCATAGCCCAGTATCAATTTCAAACTAATCCCACTGTCCTGCTCTCTCCTCTTGGCCCTGTATCAATCCCAAACTAATACCACTGTCCCGCTCTCTCCTCATAGCCCTGTATCAATCCCAAATTAATCCCACTGCCCCGCTCCCTCCCCATAGCCTTGTATCAATCCCTAACTAATCCCACTGCCCCACTTTCACCCCATAGTCCTGTATCAATCCCCAAACTAATCCCACTGCCCCACTCTCTCCCCATAGCCCTGTATCAATAACAAACTAGTTCCATTGCGCCCCTCTCTCCGCATAGCCCTGTATGAATCCCAAACGAATTCCACAATCCCGCTCTCTCCCCAGAGCCCTGTATCAATCCCAAACTAATCCTACTGCCCCGCTCTCTCCCCATAGCCCTGTATCAATACCAAACTAATCCCACTGCCCCGCTCTCTTCCCGTAGCCCTGTATCAATCCCAAATGAATCCCAATGCCCCACTCTCTCCCCAGAGCCCTGTATCAATTCCCAAACTAATCCCACTGCCACGCTCCCTCCCCATAGACCTGTATCAATAACAAACTAGTTCCATTGCGCCTCTCTCTCCCCATAGCCCAGTATCAATCCCCAAACTAATCCCACTGTCCCACTCTCACCCCATAGTCCTGTATCAATGCCAAACTAATCCCACTGCCCCGCTCCCGCCCCATAGCCTTGTATCAATCCCTATCTAACCCCACTGCCCCACTCTCACCCCATAGCCTTGTATCAATCCCTAATTAATCCTACTGCCCCACTCTCACCCCATAGCCTTGTATCAATCCCTAACTAATCCCACTGCCCCGCTCCCTCCCCATAGCCCTGTATCAATCCCCAAAACTAATCCCACTGCCCCGCTGTCTCCCCATAGCCCTGTATCAATACCAAACTAATTCCATTGCGCCCATCTCTCCCCATATCCCTGTATCAATCTCAAACTAATCCCAATGCCCCGCTCTCTACCCATAGCCCTGTATCAATCCCCAAACTAATCTCACTGCTCCGCTCTCTCCCCATAGCCCTGTATTAATCCCAAACTAATACCACTGTCCCGCTCTCTCCTCATAGCCCTGTATCAATCCCAAAGTAATCCCACTGCCCCGCTCCCTCAAAATAGACTTGTATCAATCCCTAACTAATCTCACTAACCCACTTTCACCCCATTGCCCTGGATCAATCCCCAAACTAATCCCACTGCCCCGCTCTCTCCCTATAGCCCTGTATCAATAACAAACTAGTTCCATTGCGCCCCTCTCTCCCCATAGCCCTGTATGAATCCCAAACGAATTCCACAATCCCGCTCTCTCCCCAGAGCCCTGTATCAATCCCAAACTAATCCTACTGCCCCGCTCTCTCCCCATAGCCCTGTATCAATACCAAACTAATCCCACTGCCCCGCTCTCTCCCCATAGCCCTGTATCAATAGCAAACTAATCCCACTGCCCGGCTCTCTTCCCGTAGCCCTGTATCAATCCCAAATGAATCACTCTGCCCCGCTCTCTCCCCAGAGCCCTGTATCAATTCCCAAACTAATCCCACTGCCCCGCTCTCTCCCCATAGCCCTGTATCAATAACAAACTAGTTCCATTGCGCCTCTCTCTCCCCATAGCCCTGTATCAATACCAAACTAATCCCACTGCCCCGCTCTCTATCCGTAGCCCTGTATCAATCCCAAATGAATCCCACTGCCCCGCGCTCTCCCCAGAGCCCTGTATCAATTCCCAAACTAATCCCACTGCCCCGCTCTCTCCCCATAGCCCTGTATCAATAACAAACTAGTTCCATTGCGCCTCTCTCTCTCCATTGCCCTGTATCAATCCCAAACTAATCCCACTGCCCCACTCTCTCCCCATAGCCCTGTATCAATCCCCAAACTAATCCCACTGTCCCACTCTCTCCCCATATCCCTGTATCAATAACAAAGTAGTTCCATTGCGCCTCTCTCTCCCCATAGCCCTGTATCAATACCAAACTAATCCCACTGCCCCGCTCTCTATCCGTAGCCCTGTATCAATCCCAAATGAATCCCACTGCCCCGCGCTCTCCCCAGAGCCCTGTATCAATTCCCAAACTAATCCCACTGCCCCGCTCTCTCCCCATAGCCCTGTATCAATAACAAACTAGTTCCATTGCGCCTCTCTCTCTCCATAGCACTGTATCAATCCCAAACTAATCCCACTGCCCCACTCTCTCCCCATAGCCCTGTATCAATCCCCAAACTAATCCCACTGTCCCGCTCTCTCCCCATATCCCTGTATCAATACCAAATTAAACCAACTGCTCCGCTCTCTCCCCATAGCCCGGCATCAATCCCAAACTAATCCCGCTGCCCTGCTCTCTCCCCATAGCCCTGTATCAATCCCAAACTAATCCCACTTCCTAGCTCTATCCCCATAGCCCTGTATCAATCCCAAACTAATCCCACTGCCCCACTCTCTCCCCATAGCCCTGTATCAATCCCAAACTAATCCCACTGTCCCACTCTCTCCCCAAAGCCCTGTATCAATCCCCAAACTAATCCCACTGCCCCGCTCTCTCTCCATAGCCCTGTATCAATCCCCAAACTAATCCCATTACCCTGCTCTCTCCCCTCTGCCCTGTATCAATCCCCAAACTAATCCCACTGTCCTGCTCTCTCCCCATAGCCCAGTATCAATTTCAAACTAATCCCACTGTCCTACTCTCTCCTCTTGGCCCTGTATCAATCCCAAACTAATACCACTATCCCGCTCTCTCCTCATAGCCCTGTATCAATCCCAAAGTAATCCCACTGCCCCGCTCCCTCCCCATAGCCTTGTATCAATCCCTAACTAATCTCACTGCCCCACTTTCACCCCATAGCCCTGTATCAATCCCCAAACTAATCCCACTGCCCCGCTCGCTCCCCATAGCCCTGTATCAATAACAAACTAGTTCCATTGCGCCCCTCTCTCCCCATAGCCCTGTATGAATCCCAAACGAATTCCACAATCCCGCGCTCTCCCCAGAGCCCTGTATCAATCCCAAACTAATCCTACTGCCCCGCTCTATCCCCATAGCCCTGTATCAATACCAAACTAATCCCACTATCCCGCTCTCTCCTCATAGCCCTGTATCAATCCCCAAACTAATCCCACTGCCCCACTGTCTCCCCATAGCCATGTATCAATAACAAACTAGTTCCATTGCGACCCTCTCTCCGCATAGCCCTGTATGAATCCCAAACGAATTCCACAATCCCGCTCTCTCCCCAGAGCCCTGTATCAATCCCAAACTAATCCTACTGCCCCGCTCTCTCCCCATAGCCCTGTATTAATCCCAAACTAATACCACTGTCCCGCTCTCTCCTCATAGCCCTGTATCAATCCCAAAGTAATCCCACTGCCCCGCTCCCTCAAAATAGACTTGTATCAATCCCTAACTAATCTCACTAACCCACTTTCACCCCATTGCCCTGGATCAATCCCCAAACTAATCCCACTGCCCCGCTCTCTCCCTATAGCCCTGTATCAATAACAAACTAGTTCCATTGCGCTCCTCTCTCCCCATAGCCCTGTATGAATCCCAAACGAATTCCACAATCCCGCTCTCTCCCCAGAGCCCTGTATCAAGCCCAAACTAATCCTACTGCCCCGCTCTCTCCCCATAGCCCTGTATCAATCCCAAACTAATCCCACTTTCCCACTCTCTCCCCAAAGCCCTGTATCAATCCCCAAACTAATCCCACTGTCCCACTCTCTCCCCATAGCCCTGTATCAATCCCAAACTAATCCCACTGCCCCGCTCTCTCTCCATAGCCCTGTATCAATCCCCAAACTAATCCCACTACCCTGCTCTCTCCCCTCTGCCCTGTATCAATCCCCAAACTAATCCCACTGTCCTGCTCTCTCCCCAAAGCCCAGTATCAATTTCAAACTAATCCCACTGTCCTACTCTCTCCTCTTGGCCCTGTATCAATCCCAAAGTAATCCCACTGCCCCGCTCCCTCCCCATAGCCTTGTATCAATCCCTAACTAATCTCACTGCCCCACTTTCACCCCATAGCCCTGTATCAATCCCCAAACTAATCCCACTGCCCCGCTCGCTCCCCATAGCCCTGTATCAATAACAAACTAGTTCCATTGCGCCCCTCTCTCCCCATAGCCCTGTATGAATCCCAAACGAATTCCACAATCCCGCGCTCTCCCCAGAGCCCTGTATCAATCCCAAACTAATCCTACTGCCCCGCTCTATCCCCATAGCCCTGTATCAATACCAAACTAATCCTGCTGACCCGGTCTCTTCCCGTAGCCCTGTATCAATCCCAAATGAATCCCACTGCCCCGCTCTCTCCCCATAGCCCTGTATCAATCCACAAACTAATCCCACCGCCCCGCACCCTCCCCATAGCCCTGTATCAATCCCAAACTAATCCCACTGTCCCGCTCTCTCCTCTTAGCCCTGTATCAATCCCCAAACTAATCCCACTGCCCCGACTCTCCCCATAGTCCTGTATCAATACCAAACTAATTCCATTGTGCCCCTCTCTCCCCATAGCCCTGTATCAATAGCAAACTAATCCCACTGCCCCGCTCTCTCCCCAGAGCCTTGTATCAATCCCCAAACTAATCCCACTGTCCCACTCTCACCCCATAGCCCTGTATCAATGCCAAACTAATCCCACTGCCCCGCTCTCTCCCCATAGCCCTGTATCAATCCCAAACAAATCCCACTGCCCCGCTCCCTCCCCATAGCACTGTATCAATCCCTAACTAATCCCACTGCCCAACTCTCACCCCATAGCCCTGTATCAATCCCCAAATTAATCCCACTGCCCCGCTCCCTCCCCATAGCCCTGTATGAATCCCAAACGAATTCCACAATCCCGCTCTCTCCCCAGAGCCCTGTATCAATAACAAACTAGTTCCTTTGCGCCTCTCTCTCCCCATAGCCCTGTATCAATACCAAACTAATCCCACTGCCCCGCTCTCTATCCATAGCCCTGTATCAATCCCAAATGAATCCCACTGCCCCGCTCTCTCCCCAGAGCCCTGTATCAATTCCCAAACTAATCCCACTGCCCCACTCTCTCTCCATAGCCCTGTATCAATAACAAACTAGTTCCATTGCGCCTCTCTCTCTCCATAGCCCTGTATCAATCCCAAACTAATCCCACTGCCCCACTCTCTCCCCATAGCCCTGTATCAATCCCCAAACTAATCCCACTGTCCCACTCTCACCCCATAGCCCTGTATCAATGCCAAACTAATCCCACTGCCCCGCTCTCTCGCCATAGCCCTGTATCAATCCCAAACAAATCCCACTGCCCCGCTCCCTCCCCATAGCCCTGTATCAATCCCTAACTAATCCCACTGCCCCACTCTCACCCCATAGCCCTGTATCAATCCCAAACTAATCCCACTATCCCGCTCTCTCCTCATAGCCCTGTGTCAATCCCCAAACTAATCCCACTGCCCCGCTCTCTCCCCATAGCCCGGCATCAATCCCAAACTAATCCCGCTGCCCTGCTCTCTCCCCATAGTCCTGTATCAATCCCCAAACTAATCCCACTGTCCCGCTGTCTCCCCATAGCACTGTATCAATCCCCAAACTAATCTCACTGCCCCGCTCTCTCCCCATAGCCCTGTATCAATCCCCAATCATTCCCACTGCCCCACTCTCTCCCCATAGCACTGTAGCAATCCCGAAACTAATCCCACTGACCCGCTCTCTCCCCATAGCCCTGTATCAATCCCCAAACTAATCCCACTGACCCGCTCTCTCCCCACAGCCCTGTATCAATCCCCAAACTAATCCCACTGTCCTGCTCTCTCCCCATATCCCTGCATCAATCCCAAAACTAATCCCACTGCCCCACTCTATCCCCACAGCCCTGTATCAAACCCCAAACTAATCCCACTGCCCCGCTCTCTCCCCACAGCTTTGTATCAATCCCAAAACTAATGCCACTTCCATGCTCTATCCCCATAGCCCTGTATCAATCCCAAACTAATCCCAATGCCCCACTCTCTCCCCATAGCCCTGTATCAATCCACAAACTAATCTCACTGTCCCACTCTCTCCCCATAGCCCTGTATCAATCCCAAAACTAATCCCACTGCCCCGCTCTCTCCCCATAGCCCTGTATCAATCCCCAAACTAATCCCACTGTCCTGCTCTCTCCCCATAGCCCTGTATGAATCCCAAACTAATCCCACTGCCCCGCTCTCTCCCCACAGCCCTGTATCAAACCCAAACTAATCCCACTGCCCCGCTCCCTCCCCATAGCCTTGTATCAATCCCTAACTAATCTCACTGCCCCACTTTCACCCCATAGCCCTGTATCAATCCCCAAACTAATCCCACTGCCCCGCTCTCTCCCCATAGCCCTGTATCAATAACAAACTAGTTCCATTGCGCCCCTCTCTCCCCATAGCCCTGTATGAATCCCAAACGAATTCCACAATCCCGCGCTCTCCCCATAGCCCTGTATCAATACCAAACTAATCCTGCTGACCCGCTCTCTTCCCGTAGCCCTGTATCAATCCCAAATGAATCCCACTGCCCCGCTCTCTCCCCATAGCCCTGTATCAATCCACAAACTAATCCCACCGCCCCGCACCCTCCCCATAGCCCTGTATCAATCCCAAACTAATCCCACTGTCCCGCTCTCTCCTCTTAGCCCTGTATCAATCCCCAAACTAATCCCACTGCCCCGACTCTCCCCATAGTCCTGTATCAATACCAAACTAATTCCATTGTGCCCCTCTCTCCCCATAGCCCTGTATCAATAGCAAACTAATCCCACTGCCCCGCTCTCTCCCCAGAGCCCTGTATCAATTCCCAAACTAATCCCACTAACCCGCTCTCTCCCCATAGCCCTGAATCAATCCCCAAACTAATCCCACTGTCCCACTCTCACCTCATAGCCCTGTATCAATGCCAAACTAATCCCACTGCCCCGCTCCCTCCCCATTGCACTATATCAATCCCTAACTAATCCCACTGCCCAACTCTCACCCCATAGCCCTGTATCAATCCCCAAATTAATCCCACTGCCCCGCTCCCTCCCCATAGCCCTGTATGAATCCCAAACGAATTCCACAATCCCGCTCTCTCCCCAGAGCCCTGTATCAATAACAAACTAGTTCCTTTGCGCCTCTCTCTCCCCATAGCCCTGCATCAATACCAAACTAATCCCACTGCCCCGCTCTCTATCCATAGCCCTGTATCAATCCCAAATGAATCCCACTGCCCCGCTCTCTCCCCAGAGCCCTGTATCAATTCCCAAACTAATCCCACTGCCCCACTCTCTCTCCATAGCCCTGTATCAATAACAAACTAGTTCCATTGCGCCTCTCTCTCTCCATAGCCCTGTATCAATCCCAAACTAATCCCACTGCCCCGCTCTCTCCCCATAGCCCTGTATCAATCCCCAAACTAATCCCACTGTCCCACTGTCACCCCATAGCCCTGTATCAATGCCAAACTAATCCCACTGCCCCGCTCTCTCCCCATAGCCCGGCATCAATCCCAAACTAATCCCGCTGCCCTGCTCTCTCCCCATAGTCCTGTATCAATCCCCAAACTAATCCCACTGTCCCGCTGTCTCCCCATAGCACTGTATCAATCCCCAAACTAATCTCACTGCCCCGCTCTCTCCCCATAGCCATGTATCAATCCCCAATCATTCCCACTGCCCCACTCTCTCCCCATAGCACTGTAGCAATCCCGAAACTAATCCCACTGACCCGCTCTCTCTCCATAGCCCTGTATCAATCCCCAAACTAATCCCACTGTCCTGCTCTCTCCCCATATCCCTGTATCAATCCCAAAACTAATCCCACTGCTCCAGTCTCTCCCCATAGCCCTGTATCAATCCCCAATCATTCCCACTGCCCCACTCTCTCCCCATAGCCCGGCATCAATCCCAAACTAATCTCGCTGCCCTGCTCTCTCCCCATAGTCCTGTATCAATCCCCAAACTAATCCCACTGTCCCGCTCTCTCCCCATAGCACTGTATCAATCCCCAAACTAATCCCACAGCCCAGCTCTCTCCCCATAGCCCTGTATCAATCTCAAACTAATCCCAATGCCCCGCTCTCTCCCCATAGCCCTGTATCAATCCCCAAACTAATCTCAAAGCTCCGCTCTCTCCCCATAGCCCTGTATCAATCCCCAATCATTCCCACTGCCCCACTCTCTCCCCATAGCACTGTAGCAATCCCGAAACTCATCCCACTGACCCGCTCTCTCTCCATAGGCCTGTATCAATCCCCAAACTAATCCCACTGACCCGCTCTCTCCCCACAGCCTGTATCAATCCCCAAACTAATCCCAATGTCCTGCTCTCTCCCCATATCCCTGTATCAATCCCAAAACTAATCCCACTGCTCCAGTCTCTCCCCATAGCCCTGTATCAAACCCCAAACTAATCCCACTGCCCCGCTCTCTCCCCATAGCCCTGTATCAATACCAAACTAATCCCACTGCCCCGCTCTCTATCCGTAGCCCTGTATCAATCCCAAATGAATCCCACTGCCCCGCGCTCTCCCCAGAGCCCTGTATCAATTCCCAAACTAATCCCACTGCCCCGCTCTCTCCCCATAGCCCTGTATCAATAACAAACTAGTTCCATTGCGCCTCTCTCTCTCCATAGCCCTGTATCAATCCCAAACTAATCCCACTGCCCCACTCTCTCACCATAGCCCTGTATCAATAACAAAGTAGTTCCATTGCGCCTCTCTCTCCCCATAGCCCTGTATCAATACCAAACTAATCCCACTGCCCCGCTCTCTATCCGTAGCCCCGTATCAATCCCAAATGAATCCCACTGCCCCGCGCTCTCCCCTGAGCCCTGTATCAATTCCCAAACTAATCCCACTGCCCCGCTCTCTCCCCATAGCCCTCTATCAATAACAAACTAGTTCCATTGCGCCTCTCTCTCTCCATAGCCCTGTATCAATCCCAAACTAATCCCACTGCCCCACTCTCTCCCCATAGCCCTGTATCAATCCCCAAACTAATCCCACTGTCCCACTCTCACCCCATAGCCCTGTATCAATGCCAAACTAATCCCACTGCCCCGCTCTCTCGCCATAGCCCTGTATCAATCCCAAACAAATCCCACTGCCCCGCTCCCTCCCCATAGCCCTGTATCAATCCCTAACTAATCCCACTGCCCCACTCTCACCCCATAGCCCTGTATCAATCCCAAACTAATCCCACTATCCCGCTCTCTCCTCATAGCCCTGTGTCAATCCCCAAACTAATCCCACTGCCCCGCTCTCTCCCCATAGCCCGGCATCAATCCCAAACTAATCCCGCTGCCCTGCTCTCTCCCCATAGTCCTGTATCAATCCCCAAACTAATCCCACTGTCCCGCTGTCTCCCCATAGCACTGTATCAATCCCCAAACTAATCTCACTGCCCCGCTCTCTCCCCATAGCCCTGTATCAATCCCCAATCATTCCCACTGCCCCACTCTCTCCCCATAGCACTGTAGCAATCCCGAAACTAATCCCACTGACCCGCTCTCTCCCCATAGCCCTGTATCAATCCCCAAACTAATCCCACTGACCCGCTCTCTCCCCACAGCCCTGTATCAATCCCCAAACTAATCCCACTGTCCTGCTCTCTCCCCATATCCCTGCATCAATCCCAAAACTAATCCCACTGCCCCACTCTATCCCCACAGCCCTGTATCAAACCCCAAACTAATCCCACTGCCCCGCTCTCTCCCCACAGCTTTGTATCAATCCCAAAACTAATGCCACTTCCATGCTCTATCCCCATAGCCCTGTATCAATCCCAAACTAATCCCACTGCTCCAGTCTCTCCCCATAGCCCTGTATCAAACCCCAAACTAATCCCACTGCCCCGCTCTCTCCCCATAGCCCTGTATCAATACCAAACTAATCCCACTGCCCCGCTCTCTATCCGTAGCCCTGTATCAATCCCAAATGAATCCCACTGCCCCGCGCTCTCCCCAGAGCCCTGTATCAATTCCCAAACTAATCCCACTGCCCCGCTCTCTCCCCATAGCCCTGTATCAATAACAAACTAGTTCCATTGCGCCTCTCTCTCTCCATAGCCCTGTATCAATCCCAAACTAATCCCACTGCCCCACTCTCTCACCATAGCCCTGTATCAATAACAAAGTAGTTCCATTGCGCCTCTCTCTCCCCATAGCCCTGTATCAATACCAAACTAATCCCACTGCCCCGCTCTCTATCCGTAGCCCCGTATCAATCCCAAATGAATCCCACTGCCCCGCGCTCTCCCCTGAGCCCTGTATCAATTCCCAAACTAATCCCACTGCCCCGCTCTCTCCCCATAGCCCTCTATCAATAACAAACTAGTTCCATTGCGCCTCTCTCTCTCCATAGCCCTGTATCAATCCCAAACTAATCCCACTGCCCCACTCTCTCCCCATAGCCCTGTATCAATCCCCAAACTAATCCCACTGTCCCACTCTCACCCCATAGCCCTGTATCAATGCCAAACTAATCCCACTGCCCCGCTCTCTCGCCATAGCCCTGTATCAATCCCAAACAAATCCCACTGCCCCGCTCCCTCCCCATAGCCCTGTATCAATCCCTAACTAATCCCACTGCCCCACTCTCACCCCATAGCCCTGTATCAATCCCAAACTAATCCCACTATCCCGCTCTCTCCTCATAGCCCTGTGTCAATCCCCAAACTAATCCCACTGCCCCGCTCTCTCCCCATAGCCCGGCATCAATCCCAAACTAATCCCGCTGCCCTGCTCTCTCCCCATAGTCCTGTATCAATCCCCAAACTAATCCCACTGTCCCGCTGTCTCCCCATAGCACTGTATCAATCCCCAAACTAATCTCACTGCCCCGCTCTCTCCCCATAGCCCTGTATCAATCCCCAATCATTCCCACTGCCCCACTCTCTCCCCATAGCACTGTAGCAATCCCGAAACTAATCCCACTGACCCGCTCTCTCCCCATAGCCCTGTATCAATCCCCAAACTAATCCCACTGACCCGCTCTCTCCCCACAGCCCTGTATCAATCCCCAAACTAATCCCACTGTCCTGCTCTCTCCCCATATCCCTGCATCAATCCCAAAACTAATCCCACTGCCCCACTCTATCCCCACAGCCCTGTATCAAACCCCAAACTAATCCCACTGCCCCGCTCTCTCCCCACAGCTTTGTATCAATCCCAAAACTAATGCCACTTCCATGCTCTATCCCCATAGCCCTGTATCAATCCCAAACTAATCCCAATGCCCCACTCTCTCCCCATAGCCCTGTATCAATCCACAAACTAATCTCACTGTCCCACTCTCTCCCCATAGCCCTGTATCAATCCCCAAACTAATCCCACTGTCCTGCTCTCTCCCCATAGCCCTGTATGAATCCCAAACTAATCCCACTGCCCCGCTCTCTCCCCACAGCCCTGTATCAAACCCAAACTAATCCCACTGCCCCGCTCCCTCCCCATAGCCTTGTATCAATCCCTAACTAATCTCACTGCCCCACTTTCACCCCATAGCCCTGTATCAATCCCCAAACTAATCCCACTGCCCCGCTCTCTCCCCATAGCCCTGTATCAATAACAAACTAGTTCCATTGCGCCCCTCTCTCCCCATAGCCCTGTATGAATCCCAAACGAATTCCACAATCCCGCGCTCTCCCCATAGCCCTGTATCAATACCAAACTAATCCTGCTGACCCGCTCTCTTCCCGTAGCCCTGTATCAATCCCAAATGAATCCCACTGCCCCGCTCTCTCCCCATAGCCCTGTATCAATCCACACTAATCCCACCGCCCCGCACCCTCCCCATAGCCCTGTATCAATCCCAAACTAATCCCACTGTCCCGCTCTCTCCTCTTAGCCCTGTATCAATCCCCAAACTAATCCCACTGCCCCGACTCTCCCCATAGTCCTGTATCAATACCAAACTAATTCCATTGTGCCCCTCTCTCCCCATAGCCCTGTATCAATAGCAAACTAATCCCACTGCCCCGCTCTCTCCCCAGAGCCCTGTATCAATTCCCAAACTAATCCCACTAACCCGCTCTCTCCCCATAGCCCTGAATCAATCCCCAAACTAATCCCACTGTCCCACTCTCACCTCATAGCCCTGTATCAATGCCAAACTAATCCCACTGCCCCGCTCCCTCCCCATTGCACTATATCAATCCCTAACTAATCCCACTGCCCAACTCTCACCCCATAGCCCTGTATCAATCCCCAAATTAATCCCACTGCCCCGCTCCCTCCCCATAGCCCTGTATGAATCCCAAACGAATTCCACAATCCCGCTCTCTCCCCAGAGCCCTGTATCAATAACAAACTAGTTCCTTTGCGCCTCTCTCTCCCCATAGCCCTGCATCAATACCAAACTAATCCCACTGCCCCGCTCTCTATCCATAGCCCTGTATCAATCCCAAATGAATCCCACTGCCCCGCTCTCTCCCCAGAGCCCTGTATCAATTCCCAAACTAATCCCACTGCCCCACTCTCTCTCCATAGCCCTGTATCAATAACAAACTAGTTCCATTGCGCCTCTCTCTCTCCATAGCCCTGTATCAATCCCAAACTAATCCCACTGCCCCGCTCTCTCCCCATAGCCCTGTATCAATCCCCAAACTAATCCCACTGTCCCACTGTCACCCCATAGCCCTGTATCAATGCCAAACTAATCCCACTGCCCCGCTCTCTCCCCATAGCCCGGCATCAATCCCAAACTAATCCCGCTGCCCTGCTCTCTCCCCATAGTCCTGTATCAATCCCCAAACTAATCCCACTGTCCCGCTGTCTCCCCATAGCACTGTATCAATCCCCAAACTAATCTCACTGCCCCGCTCTCTCCCCATAGCCATGTATCAATCCCCAATCATTCCCACTGCCCCACTCTCTCCCCATAGCACTGTAGCAATCCCGAAACTAATCCCACTGACCCGCTCTCTCTCCATAGCCCTGTATCAATCCCCAAACTAATCCCACTGTCCTGCTCTCTCCCCATATCCCTGTATCAATCCCAAAACTAATCCCACTGCTCCAGTCTCTCCCCATAGCCCTGTATCAATCCCCAATCATTCCCACTGCCCCACTCTCTCCCCATAGCCCGGCATCAATCCCAAACTAATCTCGCTGCCCTGCTCTCTCCCCATAGTCCTGTATCAATCCCCAAACTAATCCCACTGTCCCGCTCTCTCCCCATAGCACTGTATCAATCCCCAAACTAATCCCACAGCCCAGCTCTCTCCCCATAGCCCTGTATCAATCTCAAACTAATCCCAATGCCCCGCTCTCTCCCCATAGCCCTGTATCAATCCCCAAACTAATCTCAAAGCTCCGCTCTCTCCCCATAGCCCTGTATCAATCCCCAATCATTCCCACTGCCCCACTCTCTCCCCATAGCACTGTAGCAATCCCGAAACTCATCCCACTGACCCGCTCTCTCTCCATAGGCCTGTATCAATCCCCAAACTAATCCCACTGACCCGCTCTCTCCCCACAGCCTGTATCAATCCCCAAACTAATCCCAATGTCCTGCTCTCTCCCCATATCCCTGTATCAATCCCAAAACTAATCCCACTGCTCCAGTCTCTCCCCATAGCCCTGTATCAAACCCCAAACTAATCCCACTGCCCCGCTCTCTCCCCATAGCCCTGTATCAATACCAAACTAATCCCACTGCCCCGCTCTCTATCCGTAGCCCTGTATCAATCCCAAATGAATCCCACTGCCCCGCGCTCTCCCCAGAGCCCTGTATCAATTCCCAAACTAATCCCACTGCCCCGCTCTCTCCCCATAGCCCTGTATCAATAACAAACTAGTTCCATTGCGCCTCTCTCTCTCCATAGCCCTGTATCAATCCCAAACTAATCCCACTGCCCCACTCTCTCACCATAGCCCTGTATCAATAACAAAGTAGTTCCATTGCGCCTCTCTCTCCCCATAGCCCTGTATCAATACCAAACTAATCCCACTGCCCCGCTCTCTATCCGTAGCCCCGTATCAATCCCAAATGAATCCCACTGCCCCGCGCTCTCCCCTGAGCCCTGTATCAATTCCCAAACTAATCCCACTGCCCCGCTCTCTCCCCATAGCCCTCTATCAATAACAAACTAGTTCCATTGCGCCTCTCTCTCTCCATAGCCCTGTATCAATCCTAAATTAATCCCACTGCCCCACTCTCTCCCCATAGCCCTGTATCAATCCCCAAACAAATCCCACTGTCCCGCTCTCTCCCCATATCCCAGTATCAATACCAAATTAAACCAACTGCTCCGCTCTCTCCCCATAGCCCGGCATCAATCCCAAACTAATCCCGCTGCCCTGCTCTCTCCCCATAGCCCTGTATCAATCCCAAACTAATCCCACTGCCCCACTCTCTCCCCATAGCCCTATATCAATCCCAAACTAATCCCACTGTCCCACTCTCTCCCCAAAGCCCTGTATCAATCCCCAAACTAATCCCACTGCCCCGCTCTCTCTCTATAGCCCTGTATCAATCCCCAAACTAATCCCACTACCCTGCTCTATCCCCTCTGCCCTGTATCAATCCCCAAACTAATCCCACTGTCCTGCTCTCTCCCCATAGCCCAGTATCAATTTCAAACTAATCCCACTGTCCTACTCTCTCCTCTTGGCCCTGTATCAATCCCAAACTAATCCCACTGTCCCGCTCTCTCCTCATAGCCCTGTATCAATCCCAAAGTAATCCCACTGCCCCGCTCCCTCCCCATAGCCTTGTATCAATCCCTAACTAATCTCACTGCCCCACTTTCACCCCATAGCCCTGTATCAATCCCCAAACTAATCCCACTGCCCCGCTCTCTCCCCATAGCCCTGTATCAATAACAAACTAGTTCCATTGCGCCCCTCTCTCCCCATAGCCCTGTATGAATCCCAAACGAATTCCACAATCCCGCGCTCTCCCCAGACCCCTGTATCAATCCCAAACTAATCCTACTGCCCTGCTCTATCCCCATAGCCCTGTATCAATACCAAACTAATCCTGCTGACCCGGTCTCTTCCCGTAGCCCTGTATCAATCCCAAATGAATCCCACTGCCCCGCTCTCTCCCCATAGCCCTGTATCAATCCACAAACTAATCCCACCACCCCGCACCCTCCCCATAGCCCTGTATCAATCCCAAACTAATCCCACTGTCCCGCTCTCTCCTCTTAGCCCTGTATCAATCCCCAAACTAATCCCACTGCCCCGACTCTCCCCATAGTCCTGTATCAATACAAAACTAATTCCATTGTGCCCCTCTCTCCCCATAGCCCTGTATCAATAGCAAACTAATCCCACTGCCCCGCTCTCTCCCCATAGCCCTGTATCAATCCCAAATGAATCCCACTGCCCCGCTCTCTCCCCAGAGCCCTGTATCAATTCCCAAACTAATCCCACTAACCCGCTCTCTCCCCATAGCCCTGAATCAATCCCCAAACTAATCCCACTGTCCCACTCTCACCCCATAGCCCTGTATCAATGCCAAACTAATCCCACTGCCCCGCTCTCTCCCCATAGCACTGTATCAATCCCTAACTAATCCCACTGCCCAACTCTCACCCCATAGCCCTGTATCAATCCCCAAATTAATCCCACTGCCCCGCTCCCTCCCCATAGCCCTGTATGAGTCCCAAACGAATTCCACAATCCCGGTCTCTCCCCAGAGCCCTGTATCAATTCCCAAACTAATCCCACTGCCCCGCTCTCTCCCCATAGCCCTGTATCAATAACAAACTAGTTCCATTGCGCCTCTCTCTCCCCATAGCCCTGTATCAATCTCAAACTAATCCCACTGCCCCGCTCTCTCCCCATAGCCCTGTATCAATCCCCAAACTAATCTCACTGCCCTGCTCTCTCCCCATAGCCCTGTATCAATCCCCAATCATTCCCACTGCCCCACTCTCTCCCCATAGCACTGTAGCAATCCCGAAACTAATCCCACTGACCCGCTCTCTCTCCATAGCCCTGTATCAATCCCCAAACAAATCCCACTGACCCGCTCTCTCCCCACAGCCCTGTATCAATCCCCAAACTAATCACACTGTCCTGCTCTCTCCCCATATCCCTGTATCAATCCCAAAACTAATCCCACTGCTCCAGTCTCTCCCCATAGCCCTGTATCAAACCCCAAACTAATCCCACTGCCCCGCTCTCTCCCCACAGCCCTGTATCAATCCCAAACTAATCCCACTTCCATGCTCTATCCCCATAGCCCTGTATCAATCCCAAACTAATCCCACTGCCCCACTCTCTCCCCATAGCCCTGTATCAATCCCAAATTAATCCCACTGCCCCGCTCTCTCCCCATAGCCCTGAATCAATCCCCAAACTAATCCCACTGTCCCACTCTCACCCCATAGCCCTGTATCAATGCCAAACTAATCCCACTGCCCCGCTCTCTCCCCATAGCCCTGTATCAATCCCAAACAAATCTCACTGCCCCGCTCCCTCCCCATAGCACTGTATCAATCCCTAACTAATCCCACTGCCCAACTCTCACCCCATAGCCCTGTATCAATCCCCAAATTAATCCCACTGCCCCGCTCCCTCCCCATAGCCCTGTATGAATCCCAAACGAATTCCACAATCCCGGTCTCTCCCCAGAGCCCTGTATCAATTCCCAAACTAATCCCACTGCCCCGCTCTCTCCCCATAGCCCTGTATCAATAACAAACTAGTTCCATTGCGCCTCTCTCTCCCCATAGCCCTGTATCAATCTCAAACTAATCCCACTGCCCCGCTCTCTCCCCATAGCCCTGTATCAATCCCCAAACTAATCTCACTGCCCTGCTCTCTCCCCATAGCCCTGTATCAATCCCCAATCATTCCCACTGCCCCACTCTCTCCCCATAGCACTGTAGCAATCCCGAAACTAATCCCACTGACCCGCTCTCTCTCCATAGCCCTGTATCAATCCCCAAACAAATCCCACTGACCCGCTCTCTCCCCACAGCCCTGTATCAATCCCCAAACTAATCACACTGTCCTGCTCTCTCCCCATATCCCTGTATCAATCCCAAAACTAATCCCACTGCTCCAGTCTCTCCCCATAGCCCTGTATCAAACCCCAAACTAATCCCACTGCCCCGCTCTCTCCCCACAGCCCTGTATCAATCCCAAACTAATCCCACTTCCATGCTCTATCCCCATAGCCCTGTATCAATCCCAAACTAATCCCACTGCCCCACTCTCTCCCCATAGCCCTGTATCAATCCCAAATTAATCCCACTGCCCCGCTCTCTCCCCATAGCCCTGTATCAATCCCAAACTAATCCCACTGTCCCACTCTCTCCCCAAAGCCCTGTATCAATCCCCAAACTAATCCCACTGTCCCACTCTCTCCCCAAAGCCCTGTATCAATCCCCAAACTAATCCCACTGCCCCGCTCTCTCCCCATAGCCCTGTACAAATCCCCAAACTAATCCCAATGTCCCGCTCTCTCCCCATAGCCCTGTATCAATCCCCAAACTTATCCCACTGCCCCGACTCTCCCCATAGTCCTGTATCAATACCAAACTAATTCCATTGTGCCCCTCTCTCCCCATAGCCCTGTATCAATAGCAAACTAATCCCACTGCCCCGGTCTCTCCCCATAGCCCTGTATCAATCCCAAATGAATCCCACTGCCCCGCTCTCTCCCCAGAGCCCTGTATCAATTCCCAAACTAATCCCACTAACCCGCTCTCTCCCCATAGCCCTGAATCAATCCCCAAACTAATCCCACTGTCCCACTCTCACCCCATAGCCCTGTATCAATGCCAAACTAATCCCACTGCCCCGCTCTCTCCCCATAGCCCTCTATCAATCCCAAACAAATCTCACTGCCCCGCTCCCTCCCCATAGCACTGTATCAATCCCTAACTAATCCCACTGCCCAACTCTCACCCCATAGCCCTGTATCAATCCCCAAATTAATCCCACTGGCCCGCTCCCTCCCCATAGCCCTGTATGAATCCCAAACGAATTCCACAATCCCGCTCTCTCCCCAGAGCCCTGTATCAATTCCCAAACTAATCCCACTGCCCCGCTCTCTCCCCATAGCCCTGTATCAATAACAAACTAGTTCCATTGCGCCTCTCTCTCCCCATAGCCCTGTATCAATCTCAAACTAATCCCACTGCCCCGCTCTCTCCCCATAGCCCTGTATCAATCCCCAAACTAATCTCACTGCCCTGCTCTCTCCCCATAGCCCTGTATCAATCCCCAATCATTTCCACTGCCCCACTCTCTCCCCATAGCACTGTAGCAATCCCGAAACTAATCCCACTGACCCGCTCTCTCTCCATAGCCCTGTATCAATCCCCAAACAAATCCCACTGACCCGCTCTCTCCCCACAGCCCTGTATCAATCCCCAAACTAATCCCACTGCCCCGCTCTCTCCCCACAGCCCTGTATCAATCCCAAACTAATCCCACTTCCATGCTCTATCCCCATAGCCCTGTATCAATCCCAAACTAATCCCACTGCCCCACTCTCTCCCCATAGCCCTGTATCAATCCCAAATTAATCCCACTGCCCCGCTCTCTCCCCATAGCCCTGTATCAATCCCAAACTAATCCCACTGTCCCACTCTCTCCCCAAAGCCCTGTATCAATCCCCAAACTAATCCCACTGTCCCACTCTCTCCCCAAAGCCCTGTATCAATCCCCAAACTAATCCCACTGCCCCGCTCTCTCCCCATAGCCCTGTACAAATCCCCAAACTAATCCCAATGTCCCGCTCTCTCCCCATAGCCCTGTATCAATCCCCAAACTAATCCCACTGCTCTGCTCTCTCCCCTCTGCCCTGTATCAATCCCCAAACTAATCCCACTGTCCTGCTCTCTCCCCATAGCCCAGTATCAATTTCAAACTAATCCCACTGTCCTGCTCTCTACCCATAGCCCTGTATCAATACCAAACTAATCCAACTGCCCCACTCTCCCCATAGCCCTGTATCAATCCCCAAACTCTTCCCTCTGCTCCAGTCTCACCTCATAACCCTGTATCAATCCCAAATTAATCCCACTGCTCCGCTCTCTCCCCATAGCCCGGCATCAATCCCAAACTAATCCCACTGTCCCGCTATCTACCCATAGCCCAGTAGCAATCCCAACCTAATCCCAGTACCCCGCAACCTCCCAATAGTCCAGTTTCAATCCCAAACCAATCCCTCTTCCATGCCCTATCCCCATAGCCCTGTATCAATCCCCAAACTAATCCCAATGCCCAGTTCTCTCCCCATATCCCTGTATCAATCCCAAACTAACCGCACTGCCCCGCGCTCTCCCCATAGCCCTGTATCAATACCAAACTAATCCCATTGCCCCGCTCTCTCCCCATAGCCCTGTATCAATCCCAAACAAATCCCACTGCCCCGCTCCCTCCCCATAGCCTTGTATCAATCCCAAACTAATCCCACTGTCCCGCTCTCTCCTCATAACCCTGTATCAATCCCAAACTAATCCCACTGCCCCGCTCCCTCCCCATAGCCTTGTATCAATCCCTAACTAATCCCACTGCCCCACTCTCACCCCATAGCCCTGTATTAATCCCCAAACTAATCCCACTGCCCCGCTCCCTCCCCATAGCCCGGTATTAATCCCAAACTAATCCCACTGTCCGGCTCCCTCCTCATACCCCTGTATCAATTCCTAAACTAATCCCACTGCCCCGCTCTCTCCCCATAGCCCTGTATCAATAACAAACTAGTTCCATTGCGCCCCTCTCTCCCCATAGCCCTGTATCAATCCCAAACGAATCCCACTGCCCCGCTCACTCCCCAGAGCCCTGTATCAATCCCCAAACAAGTCCCACTGCTCCGCTCTCTCCCCATAGCCCTGTATCAATCCAAAACTAATCCCAATGCACCTCTCTCTCCCCATAGCCCTGTATCAATACCCAAACTAATCCCACTGCCCCTCTCTTCCCAAAGTCCTGTATTATTCCCAAACTAGTCCCTCTGTACTGCACTCTCCCCATAAACCTGTATCAATCCCAAATTAATCCCATTGCTCCGCTCTCTCCCCATAGCCCTATATCAATCCCCAAACTAATCCCACTGCTCCAATCACTCCACATAGCCCTGTATCAATACCAAACTAATCCCACTGCCCCGCTCTCTCCCCATAGCACTGTATCAATCCCAAACTAATCCCACTGCCCCGCTCTCTCCCCATAGCCCTGTATCAATCCCAAACTAATCCCACTGCCCCGCTCTCTCCCCATAGCCCTGTATCAATCCCAAACTAATCCCGCTGCCCCGCTCCCTCCCCATAGCCCTGTATGAATCCCCAAACTAATCCCATTGCACCGCTCTCTCCCCATAGCCCTGTATCAATCCCAAACTAATCCCACTGCCCTGCTCTCTCCCCATCGCCCTGTATCAATCCCCAAACTAATCCCACTGTCCCGCTCTCTCCCCATAGCCCAGTATCAATCCACAAACTAATCCCACTGCCCCGCTCCCTCCCCATAGCCCTGTATCAATCCCCAAACTAATCCCATTGCACTGCTCTCTCCCCATAGCCCTGTGTCAATCCCAAACTAATCCCACTTCACCGCTCTCTCCCCAAAGCCCTGTCTCACTCGCAAACTAATCCCACTGCCCCACTCTCTCCCCATAGCTCTGTATCAATAACAAATTAATCCCACTGCTCCTCACTCTCCTCATAGCCCTGTATCAATACCAAACTAATCCAACTGCACAGCTCTATCCCCATAGCCCTGTATCAATCCCAAACTAATCCCACTGCACCACTCTCCCCATAGCCCTGTATCAGTCGCAAACTAATCCCACTTCACCGCTCTCTCCCCATAGCCCTGTATCAATCCCCAAACTAATCCCACTGTCCCAAACTCTCCCCACAGCCCTGTATCAATACCAAACTAATCCCACTGCCCCGCTCTCTCCCAATAGCCCTGTATCAATCCCAAACTAATCTCACTGCTCCGCTCCCTCCCCATAGCCCTGTATCAATCCACAAACTAATCCCACTGCCCCGCTCCCTCCCCATAGCCCTGTATGAATCCCCAAACTTATCCCACTGCTCCGCTCCCTCCCCATAGCCCTGTATCAATCCCCAAACTAATCCCACTGCCCCGCTTTCTCCGCATAGCGCTGTATCCAACCCCAAACAAATCCCACTGCCCCCTCTCTCCCCATAGCCCTGTATCAATACCAAACTAATCCAACTGCACAGCTCTATCCCCATAGCCCTGTGTCAATCCCAAACTAATCCCAATTCACTGCTCTCTCCCCAAAGCCCTGTATCAATCCCCAAACTCTTCCCTCTGCCCCACTCTCTCCCCAAAGCCCTGTATCACTCGCAAACTAATCCCACTGCCCCGCTCTCTCCCCCTAGCCCTGTATCAATCCACAAACTAATCCCATGCCCCGCTCTCTCGCCATAGCCCTGTATCAATCCGCAAACTAATCCCACTGCCCCGCTCTCTCCCCATAGCCCTGTATCAATAACAAACTAATCCCACTGCCCCGCTTTCTCCCCATAGCCCTGTATCAATAACAAATTAATCCCACTGCTCCTCTCTCTCCTCATAGCCCTGTATCAATACCAAACTAATCCAACTGCGCAGCTCTATCCCCATAGCCCTGTATCAATTCCAAACTAATTCCACTGCACCACTCTCCCCATAGCCCTGTATCAATCGCAAACTAATCCCACTTCACCGCTCCCTCCCCATAGCCCTGTATCAATCCCAAACTAATCCCACTGCCCCGCTCTCTCCCCATAGCCCTGTATCAATCCCCAAACTAATCCCACTGCCCCACTCTCTCCCCAAAGCCCTGTATCACTCGCAAACTAATCCCACTGCCCCGCTCTCTCCCCATAGCCCTGTATCAATCCCCAAACTCTTCCCTCTGCTCCAGTCTCTCCCCATAGCCCGGCATCAATTCCAACCTAATCCCACTGTCCCGCTATCTACCCATAGCCCTGTAGCAATCCCAAACTAATCCCACTTCACCGCTCTCTCTCCATAGCTGTGTATCACTCCCAAGCTAATCCCACTGTCCCGCTCTCTCCTCATAACCCTGTATCAATTCCAAACTAATCCCAGTACCCCGCAACCTCCCCATAGAACTGTATCAATCCCAAAGTAATCCCACTTCCATGCTCTATCCCCACAGCCCTGTATCAATCCCCAACTAATCCCACTGCCCCACTGTCTCCCCATAGCCCTGTATCAATCCCCAAACTAATCCCACTGCCCCGCTCTCTCCCCATAGCCCTGTATCAATCCCCAAACTAATCCCGCTGTCCAGCTCTCTCCCCATAGCCCTGTATCAATCCCCAACTAATCCCACTGCCCCACTGTCTCCCCATAGCCCTGTATCAATCCCCAAACTAATCTCACTGCCCCGCTCTCTCCTCATAACCCTGTCTCAATCCCAAACTAATCCCACTGTCCTGCTCTCTCCCCATAGCTCTCTATCAATCCCCAAACTAATCCCACTGCCCCACTCTCTCCCCATAGCCCTGTATCAATCCCCAAACTAATCTCACTGCCCCGCTCTCTCCTCATAACCCTGTCTCAATCCCAAATTAATCCCACTGTTCCACTCTCTCCCCATAGCCCTGAATCAATCCCAAACTAAATCCACTGCCCTGCTCTTTCCCCATCGCCCTGTATCAATCCCTAACTAATTCCACTGCCCCGCTCTCTCCCCATAGCCCTGTATCAATCCCCAAACTACTCCCACTGCCCCGCTCCCTCCCCATAGCACAAACTAATCTAACGGCTCTGAATCACTTAATAGTGACCCTTGAACAGTGCGACGCTCCCTCAGGGTTGACTTTCCGACAGTGCGGCGCTCCCTCAGCATTAACCGTCCGACAGTGCGGCGCTCCCTCAGCACTGATCCTCTGACAGTGCGGCGCTCCCTCAGCGCTGACTCTCCGACATGGCGGCGCTCTCTCAGCACTGATCCTCTGACAGTGCGGCGCTCCCTCAGCGCTGACCCTGCGACAGTGCGGCGCTCCCTCAGCACTGACCCTCCGACAGTGCGGCGCTCCCTCAGCACTGACCCTCCGACATGGCGGCGCTCTCTCAGCACTGATCCTCTGACAGTGCGGCGCTCCCTCAGCGCTGACCCTGCGACAGTGCGGCGCTCCCTCAGCACTGACCCTCCGACAGTGCGGCGCTCCCTCAGCGCTGACCCTCCGACAGTGTGGCGCTCCCTCATCGCTGACCCTCCGACAGTGCGGCGCTCCCTCAGCACTGACCCTCTGACAATGCGGCACTCCCTCAACACTGACCCTCCGACAGTGCGGCGCTCCCTCAGCCCTGACCTTCTGACAGTGCGGCGCTCCCTCAGCACTGACCCTCCGACAGTGCGGCGCTCCCTCAGCGCTGACCCTCCGACAGTGCGGCGCTCCCTCAGCACTTACCCTCCAACAGTGCTGCCCTCCCTCAGTTCTGACCCTCACACACACTTAGTACTGACCCTCCGACAGTGCGGCGCTCCCTCAGCACTGACCCTCCGACAGTGCGGTGCTCCCTCTGTTCTGACCCTCACACACACTTAGTACTGACCCCCCAACAGTGCGGTGCTCCCTCAGCACTGACCCTCCCACAGTGCGGCGCTCCCTAAGTTCTGACCCTCACACACCCTTAGTACTGACCCCCCAACAGTGCGGTGCTCCCTCAGCACTGACCCTCCGACAGTGCGACACTCCCTCAGCACTGACCCTCCGACAATGCAGCACTCCCTCAGCACTGACCCTCTGACATTGCGGCGCTCCCTCAGCACTGACCCTCTGACAGTGCGGTGCTCCCTCAGCACTGACCCTCCGACAATGTGGCGCTGCCTCAGCACTGACCTTCCGACAGTGCGGCGCTCCCTCAGTACTGACCCTCCGACAATGTGGCGCTGCCTCAGCACTGACCTTCCGACAGTGCGGCGCTCCCTCAGCACTGACCCTCCGACAGTGCGGCACTCCCTCAGCACTGACCCTGCGACAGTGTGGCGCTCCCTCAGCACTGACCCTCCGACAGTGCAGCGCTCCCTCAGTACTGACCCTCCGACAATGCGGCGCTCCCTTGACACTGACCCTCCGACAGTGTTATTCATCGAGGCATAGTGGCCCCGCATCCTTGTTAATTCTGCACGTGTCTAGTAAACACAGCCTTTTCTTGATATCATGTGAATTAACTGATGATTGGCATCTGTTGTGCTGGGACCTCCAGATGAGGCTGAGTTGAATCATCCACTCTGCCCTACTGGCTGGAGCTGGCTGCTAATACCTCAACCATGTCTATTGCACTGAGCTGCTGGGCTCCCCCAACATTGAGGATGGGGATATTTGTGGAGCCTCCTCCTCCAGTGAGTTGTTTAACTGTCCACCACCATTCACGACTGGATGTGACAGGACTGCAGAGCTTAGTTCTGATCCGTTGGTTGTGGGATTGCTTAGCCCTGTCTATTACTGCTTCTGCTGTTTGGCACACAAGTAATCCTGTGTTGTAGCTTCACCAGGTTGCCACCTCATTTTGAGGTAAGCCTGGTGCTGCTCCTGACATGTCCTCCTGCACTCTTCACTGAACCAGGGTTAATCCCCTGACTTGATGGTAATGGTAGAGTGGGGGATATGCTGGGCCATGAGGTTACAGAGTGTGTTTGAGTACAATTCTGCTGCTGCTGATGGCCCACAGCACCTCATGGATGCCCAGTATCGAGCTGCTAGATCTGTCTGAAATCTATCCCATTTAGCACGCTGGTAGTGCCACAGGACACGATGGAGGGACTCCTCAGTGTGCATCCGGGACTCCATCTCCACAAGGACTTGTGCGGTGGTCACTCCTACTGATACTGTCATGGACAGATGTATCTGTGACAGGCAGGTTGGTGAGGATGGGGTCAAGTATGTTTCTCCCTCTCGCTGGTTCCCTCACTACCTGCCGCAGACCCAGTCTAGCAAAAATGCTGAGTGCTGAAGTCTGGCAGGGATGTGAACACAGGGCCCGAGGGTGAACAGGTCTTGGTGGGAGCAGAGTTTCGGACGAGCTCCAGGGTACGTGGAAGAGCTGACCAGCAGAGCCTGGCGAACAATGGCGGTGAGATGATGACAGACGTGGGGTCCAGCGGCACATGTGGCAGAGGCAGGGGCTGGTGTTAGTGCTCGAGACCGCTCTCTGAGTGGAAGGTAAGAGGATTGAGTGAAGGGTTAGAGGGCAGGGTAGTCCGGGTTGTGAATATTCCTGGAGGATCTCTAGTGAACCAGAGATTGGGATATGATAGATGCAACATACAAGCAGACGAGAGTTATACTAACAGTGTGCCACCAGTCACGGAACAGAAATGAGTGAGAGGACCACAGTCAGTTTGGCATGTGTCTTCATTAACGCTTGGTACATCATATATACATTAATTTCTCATTAAAATATTAACTCTTTTTAGAAATCCATATACAAGATCCTCGATCTGAAAAGATGTGCATTTCTCCCACACTGTTCACCAGCTCAGGGTCTTACAAACCCCCACACGCAGAATGAAGCAGTTTGTGAAGCGCAGGGAAACTGTAGAAATATAACAAACGCAGCAGCAAATTTGTGCACAGCAAGATCCCACAATCAGCAATGAGGCAAATGATCCATTTTATCTCATTTCCTGTGACGTTGATTTAGGGATACATATTGGTCCCAGGGTAACGGGGAGAACTCCACTCACCCACCGGCTCATCTTCCAATAATAACTGTAGACAGGCGGGAGTTAAGGTCTTGTCCAGTGCGGCGCCCCCTCAGCACTGACCCTCCGACAATGTGGCTCTCCCTCAGCACTGACCCTCCGACAGTGCAGCGCTCCTTCAACACTGACCCTCCGACGGTGCAGCTCTCCCTCAACACTGACCCTCCGACAGTGCGGTGCACCCTCAACACTGACCCTCCGAGTGCGGCGCTCCCTCAGCCCTGACTCTCTGACAGTGCGGCTCTCCCTCAGCACTGACCCTCCGACAGTGTGGCGCTCCCTCAGCACTGACCCTCTGACAGTGCGGCGCTCCCTCAGCACTGACCCTCTGACAGTGCGGCGCTCCCTCAGCACTGACCCTCTGACAGTGCGGCGCTCCCTCAGCACTGACCCTCTGACAGTGTGACGCTCCCTCAGCACTGACCTTCCCACAGTGCGGCTCTCCCTCAGCACTGACCCTCCCACAGTGCGGCGCTCCCTCAGTACTGACCCTCCGACAGTGCGGCGCACCCTCAGCACTGACCCTCGCACAGCGCGGCACTCCCTCAGCACTGACCCTCCGACAGTGCGGCGGCTCCCTCAGCACTGACCCTCCGACAGTGCGGCGCTCCCTCAGCACTGACCCTCCGACAGTGCGATGCTCTCTCAGCACTGACACTCCGACAGTGCGGCTCTCCCTCAGCACTGACACTCCGACAGTGTGGCGCTCACTCAGCACTGACCCTCTGACAGTGCGTCACTCCCTCAGCACTGACCTTCTGACAGTGCGGCGCTCCCTCAGCACTGACCCTCCGACAGTGCGGCGCTCCCTCTACACTGACCCTCTGACAGTGCGGCTCTCCCTCAGCACTGACCCTCCCACAGTGCGGCGCTCCCTCAGTACTGGCCCTCCGACAGTGCGGCGCTCCCTCAGCACTGACCCTCCCACAGTGCGGCACTCCCTCAGTACTGGCACTGGGCCAGCGTGAGCACTGGATTATTTGGGACGGCCTCAGGGCCTTCAAACATAAAGACAAGAACGGCATCAAGGGCGACACTTAATGTATTCACCTCCCCCTCCCTCTCCTCCCAGTGATTCCTGGCTCCCCTACCCAGTCTCCTCTTCCAGGGGTATTGGCTGCCCATGGACTCTGGACTTCCCTTCTGAGGAAGCTCCTTGTCTGCCGATCCTGGCATTCTCCTACCCCCATGCTGCCCCTTCCCCATCCAGCCCTCCGCTGGGCCGCTACCTCTCGAATAACTCCTGGAGCTTGCCCTTGCCGGGTACCAGCCAGGGCCCGGGGGCCAGGAGGCCCCTCAGCCTGCCACCCCCGCCTGTCCACGGACTCCCCCCGGCTGCCGCAGTGTGTACAGCGGCCCTCTAGCGCCCGCTGCTGGCCGGGCTGGAGGGGCCCAGCGGCCAAGTCCAGCCCCTCCCCGATCATGGAGCTCATCTGCCTCTGCTCCTCAAAGCTGCCAATGGCCTCGGCCTCCTGACTGGGGGAGGCCTCGCTGCCCTCCGAGTCGCTCTCCTCGCCCTCCCGCTCCGTCTGGCTGCCCTCCTGCTCCGTCTGGCTGCCCCCCTGCTGCGTCTGGCTGCCCCCCCGCTCCGTCCGGCTGCCCCCCCGCTCCGTCCGGCTGCTCTCCCGCTCCGTCCGGCTGCCCCTCCGATCCGTCCGGCTGCCCTCCCGCTCCGTCCGGCCGCCCCCCCCGCTCCGTCCGGCCGCCCCACCGCTCCGTCTGGCTGCCCTCCCGCTCCGTCCGGCTGCCCCTCCGCTCCGTATGGCTGCCCTCCCGCTCCGTCCGGCTGCCCCCTCGCTCCGTCCGGCCGTCCTCCCGCTCCGTCTGGCTGCCCCTCCGCTCCGTCCGGCTGCCCCCCAGCTCCGTCTGGCTGTCCTCCCGCTCCGTCCGGCTGCCACCCCGCTCCGTCTGGCCGCCCCCTCGCTCCGTCCGGCCGCCCCCCCCGCTCCGACTGGCCATCCTCACGCTCCGTCCGGCCGCCCCCCTCGCTCCGTCCGGCCGTCCCCTCGCTCCGTCCGGCCGTCCTCCCGCTCCGTCCGGCTGCCCCCTCGCTCCGTCCGGCCGTCCTCCCGCTCCATCTGGCTGCCCCTCCGCACCGTCTGGCTGCCCCCCAGCTCCGTTTGGCTGTCCTCCCGCTTCGTCTGGCTGCCACCCCGCTCCGTCTGGCTGCCCCCCAGCTCCGTTTGGCTGTCCTCCCGCTTCGTCTGGCTGCCACCCCGCTCCGTCTGGCTGCCCCCCCGCTCCGTCCGGCTGCCACCCCGCTCCGTCTGGCCGCCCCCTCGCTCCGTCCGGCCGCCCCCCCCGCTCCGACCGGCCGTCCTCCCGCTCCGTCCGGCCGTCCTCCCGCTCCATCTGGCTGCCCCTCCGCACCGTCTGGCTGCCCCCCAGCTCCGTTTGGCTGTCCTCCCGCTTCGTCTGGCTGCCACCCCGCTCCGTCTGGCTGCCCCCCAGCTCCGTTTGGCAGTCCTCCCGCTTCGTCTGGCTGCCACCCCGCTCCGTCTGGCTGCCACCCCGCTCCGTCTGGCTGCCCCCCCGCTCCGTCTGGCTGCCCCCCCGCTCCGTCCGGCTGCCCTCCTGCTCCGTCCGGCTGCCCCCCCGCTCCGTCCGGCTGCCCCCCCGCTCCGTCCGGCTGCCCTCCTGCTCCGTCCGGCTGCCTCCCCGCTCCGTCTGGCTGCCATCCTGCTCCGTCCGGCTGCCTCCCCGCTCCGTCCGGCTGCCCCCCCCAGCCTGGAGCCGAGCGTTGGGTAGGTACTGGGGGCCAGAGCGGAGGGGGGCAGCCTGAGGACTAGCGCCAGCGCGGAGAGCCTGGGATCCGGTCCAGCCGCTGGCATCAGGCCCTCCCTCGGCCTGCTGCCTCCTGCCAGTCCGGACAGCCGCCCGGCGGTTTCCTGTCAGAGGCCGGCTGTCCGCAGGCTCTCCCTGGGTCCGGGCCGGAGTCGGCCCTGCGGCCATCACCTCGGGCAGCCCACCTCCCTTCCGAGGAGCCACTGGGTCAGACGAAGAGACCCCCGCGGGTGGATGGTGAGACCGGGGCTCCAGGCGGGGGAGCTCACGTTCCTCTCCGGGGGCTGGGGGAGTGGACTGCGGATGCACTGCAAGCAACGGGACTCCAGCCAGCTCCCTCCCTCCCGCACTGTCAGGACCTGGGAGCAAACAAAAGCTTCAGGTTAAAAACACAGCCCGATTTTCCACAGCAAAACACAGACTGGCAGCGATACAGAGTCACGGCTCCCCTCAGCACGGTCCCTGTCCTGGAGCTGTACTCTGTATCTAACCCCGTGTCCCTGTCCTGGAGCTGTACTCTGTACCTAACCCCGTGTCCCTGACCTGGAGCTGTACTCTGTACCTAACCCCGTGTCCCTGTCCTGGAGCTGTACTCTGTATCTAACCCCGTGTCCCTGTCCTGGAGCTGTACTCTGTACCTAACCCCGTATCCCTGTCCTGGAGCTGTACTCTGTACCTAACCCCGTGTCCCTGTCCTGGAGCTGTACTCTGTACCTAACCCCGTGTCCCTGTCCTGGAGCTGTACTCTGTATCTAACCCCGTGTCCCTGTCCTGGAGCTGTACTCTGTACCTAACCCCGTGTCCCTGTCCTGGAGCTGTACTCTGTATCTAACCCCGTGTCCCTGTCCTGGAGCTGTACTCTGTATCTAACCCCGTGTCCCTGTCCTGGATCTGTACTCTGTATCTAACCCCGTGTCCCTGTCCTGGAGCTGTACTCTGTATCTAACCCCGTGTCCCTGTCCTGGAGCTGTACTCTGTATCTAACCCCGTGTCCCTGTCCTGGAGCTGTACTCTGTATCTAACCCCGTGTCCCTGTCCTGGAGCTGTACTCTGTACCTAACCCCGTGTCCCTGTCCTGGAGCTGTACTCTGTATCTAACCCCGTGTCCCTGTCCTGGAGCTGTACTCTGTATCTAACCCCGTGTCCCTGTCCTGGAGCTGTACTCTGTACCTAACCCCGTGTCCCTGTCCTGGAGCTGTACTCTGTACCTAACCCCGTGTCCCTGTCCTGGAGCTGTACTCTGTACCTAACCCCGTGTCCCTGTCCTGGAGCTGTACTCTGTACCTAACCCCGTGTCCCTGTCCTGGAGCTGTACTCTGTATCTAACCCCGTGTCCCTGTCCTGGAGCTGTACTCTGTATCTAACCCCGTGTCCCTGTCCTGGAGCTGTACTCTGTATCTAAACCCGTGTCCCTGTCCTGGAGCTGTACTCTGTATCTAACCCCGTGTCCCTGTCCTGGAGCTGTACTCTGTACCTAACCCCGTGTCCCTGTCCTGGAGCTGTACTCTGCACCTAACCCCGTGTCCCTGTCCTGGAGCTGTACTCTGCATCTAACCCCGTGTCCCTGTCCTGGAGCTGTACTCTGTATCTAACCCCGTGTCCCTGTCCTGGAGCTGTACTCTGTATCTAACCCCGTGTCCCTGTCCTGGAGCTGTACTCTGTATCTAACCCCGTGTCCCTGTCCTGGAGCTGTACTCTGTATCTAACCCCGTGTCCCTGTCCTGGAGCTGTACTCTGTACCTAACCCCGTGTCCCTGTCCTGGAGCTGTACTCTGTATCTAACCCCGTGTCCCTGTCCTGGAGCTGTACTCTGTATCTAACCCCGTGTCCCTGTCCTGGAGCTGTACTCTGTACCTAACCCCGTGTCCCTGTCCTGGAGCTGTACTCTGTACCTAACCCCGTGTCCCTGTCCTGGAGCTGTACTCTGTACCTAACCCCGTGTCCCTGTCCTGGAGCTGTACTCTGTACCTAACCCCGTGTCCCTGTCCTGGAGCTGTACTCTGTATCTAACCCCGTGTCCCTGTCCTGGAGCTGTACTCTGTATCTAACCCCGTGTCCCTGTCCTGGAGCTGTACTCTGTATCTAAACCCGTGTCCCTGTCCTGGAGCTGTACTCTGTATCTAACCCCGTGTCCCTGTCCTGGAGCTGTACTCTGTACCTAACCCCGTGTCCCTGTCCTGGAGCTGTACTCTGCACCTAACCCCGTGTCCCTGTCCTGGAGCTGTACTCTGCATCTAACCCCGTGTCCCTGTCCTGGAGCTGTACTCTGTATCTAACCCCGTGTCCCTGTCCTGGAGCTGTACTCTGTATCTAACCCCGTGTCCCTGTCCTGGAGCTGTACTCTGTACCTAACCCCGTGTCCCTGTCCTGGAGCTGTACTCTGTATCTAACCCCGTGTCCCTGTCCTGGAGCTGTACTCTGTACCTAACCCCGTGTCCCTGTCCTGGAGCTGTACTCTGTATCTAACCCCGTGTCCCTGTCCTGGAGCTGTACTCTGTACCTAACCCCGTGTCCCTGTCCTGGAGCTGTACTCTGTACCTAACCCCGTGTCCCTGTCCTGGAGCTGTACTCTGTATCTAACCCCGTGTCCCTGTCCTGGAGCTGTACTCTGTACCTAACCCCGTGTCCCTGTCCTGGAGCTGTACTCTGTACCTAACCCCGTGTCCCTGTCCTGGAGCTGTACTCTGTATCTAACCCCGTGTCCCTGTCCTGGAGCTGTACTCTGTACCTAACCCCGTGTCCCTGTCCTGGAGCTGTACTCTGTATCTAACCCCGTGTCCCTGTCCTGGAGCTGTACTCTGTACCTAACCCCGTGTCCCTGTCCTGGAGCTGTACTCTGTATCTAACCCCGTGTCCCTGTCCTGGAGCTGTACTCTGTATCTAACCCCGTGTCCCTGTCCTGGAGCTGTACTCTGTACCTAACCCCGTGTCCCTGTCCTGGAGCTGTACTCTGTATCTAACCCCGTGTCCCTGTCCTGGAGCTGTACTCTGTATCTAACCCCGTGTCCCTGTCCTGGAGCTGTACTCTGTACCTAACCCCGTGTCCCTGTCCTGGAGCTGTACTCTGTATCTAACCCCGTGTCCCTGTCCTGGAGCTGTACTCTGTATCTAACCCCGTGTCCCTGTCCTGGAGCTGTACTCTGTACCTAACCCCGTGTCCCTGTCCTGGAGCTGTACTCTGTATCTAACCCCGTGTCCCTGTCCTGGCGTTGTACTCTGTACCTAACCCCGTGTCCCTGTCCTGGAGCTGTACTCTGTATCTAACCCCGTGTCCCTGTCCTGGAGCTGTACTCTGTACCTAACCCCGTGTCCCTGTCCTGGAGCTGTACTCTGTACCTAACCCCGTGTCCCTGTCCTGGAGCTGTACTCTGTATCTAACCCCGTGTCCCTGTCCTGGAGCTGTACTCTGTATCTAACCCCGTGTCCCTGTCCTGGAGCTGTACTCTGTATCTAACCCCGTGTCCCTGTCCTACAGCTGTACTCTGTACCTAACCCCGTGTCCCTGTCCTGGAGCTGTACTCTGTACCTAACCCCGTGTCCCTGTCCTGGAGCTGTACTCTGTACCTAACCCCGTGTCCCTGTCCTGGAGCTGTACTCTGTATCTAACCCCGTGTCCCTGTCCTGGAGCTGTACTCTGTATCTAACCCCGTGTCCCTGTCCTGGAGCTGTACTCTGTATCTAACCCCGTGTCCCTGTCCTGGAGCTGTACTCTGTATCTAACCCCGTGTCCCTGTCCTGGAGCTGTACTCTGTATCTAACCCCGTGTCCCTGTCCTGGAGCTGTACTCTGTACCTAACCCCGTGTCCCTGTCCTGGAGCTGTACTCTGTATCTAACCCCGTGTCCCTGTCCTGGAGCTGTACTCTGTATCTAACCCCGTGTCCCTGTCCTGGAGCTGTACTCTGTATCTAACCCCGTGTCCCTGTCCTGGAGCTGTACTCTGTATCTAACCCCGTGTCCCTGTCCTGGAGCTGTACTCTGTAACTAACCCCGTGTCCCTGTCCTGGAGCTGTGCTCTGTACCTAACCCCGTGTCCCTGTCCTGGAGCTGTACTCTGTATCTAACCCCGTGTCCCTGTCCTGGAGCTGTACTCTGTATCTAACCCCGTGTCCCTGTCCTGGAGCTGTACTCTGTACCTAACCCCGTGTCCCTGTCCTGGAGCTGTACTCTGTACCTAACCCCGTGTCCCTGTCCTGGAGCTGTACTCTGTATCTAACCCCGTGTCCCTGTCCTGGAGCTGTGCTCTGTATCTAACCCCGTGTCCCTGTCCTGGAGCTGTACTCTGTATCTAACCCCGTGTCCCTGTCCTGGAGCTGTACTCTGTACCTAACCCCGTGTCCCTGTCCTGGAGCTGTACTCTGTATCTAACCCCGTGTCCCTGTCCTGGAGCTGTACTCTGTATCTAACCCCGTGTCCCTGTCCTGGAGCTGTACTCTGTACCTAACCCCGTGTCCCTGTCCTGGAGCTGTACTCTGTATCTAACCCCGTGTCCCTGTCCTGGAGCTGTACTCTGTACCTAACCCCGTGTCCCTGTCGTGGAGCTGTACTCTGTATCTAACCCCGTGTCCCTGTCCTGGGAGTGTTTGATGGGGACAGTGTAGAGGGAGCTGTACTCTGTATCTAACCCTGTGCTGTACCTGTCCTGGGAGTGTTTGGTGGGGACAGTGTAGAGGGAGCTTTACTTTGTATCTAACCCGTGCTGTACCTGTCCTGGGAGTGTTTGATGGGGACAGTGTAGAGGGAGCTTTACTCTGTATCTAACCCTGTGCTGAACCTGTCCTGGGAGTGTTTGATGGGGACAGTGTAGAGGGAGCTTTACTTTGTATCTAACCCGTGCTGTACCTGTCCTGGGAGTGTGTGATGGGGACAGTGTAGAGGGAGCTTTACTCTGTATCTAACCCCGTGTCCCTGTCCTGGGAGTGTTTGATGGGGACAGTGTAGAGGGAGCTGTACTCTGTATCTAACCCCGTGCTGTACCTGTCCTGGGAGTGTTTGATATGGACAGTGTAGAGGGAGCTTTACTTTGTATCTAACCCGTGCTGTACCTGTCCTGGGAGTGTTTGATGGGGACAGTGTAGAGGGAGCTTTACTCTGTATCTAACCCTGTGCTGAACCTGTCCTGGGAGTGTTTGATGGGGACAGTGTAGAGGGAGCTTTACTTTGTATCTAACCCGTGCTGTACCTGTCCTGGGAGTGTGTGATGGGGACAGTGTAGAGGGAGCTTTACTCTGTATCTAACCCCGTGTCCCTGTCCTGGGAGTGTTTGATGGGGACAGTGTAGAGGGAGCTGTACTCTGTATCTAACCCCGTGCTGTACCTGTCCTGGGAGTGTTTGATATGGACAGTGTAGAGGGAGCTTTACTCTGTATCTAACCCCGTTCATTCCATTCCATGCAGTAGTCTTCCTCGAGTTTGTAATACTGCTAAAGACAACCTGGTGCTGTGTAAGTTCATTGTCTGAACTAGCAGAATTGGTAACTCCCAAAAGTAGATCTGTACCCTGGAACCTGCACGTCAGTTCAATGATGAATGTGGTTTCTAGTGTAAACACTGCACCCAGTGTGATACTAAACAGAACAGGAGCCAGCAGGATTGAGACAGCTTGTGAGGCGTCAGCAGTAGGATTACATTTGGATTGATACAGGGCTGTGGGGAGACAGCGGGGCAGTGGGATTAGTTTGGGATTGATACAGGGCTATGGGGAGAGCGTGGGGCAGTGGGATTAGTTTGGGATTGATACAGGGCTATGGGGAGAGAGCAGGGCAGTGGGATTAGTTTGGGATTGATACAGGGCTCTGGGGAGAGAGAGGGGCAGTGGGATTAGTTTGGGATTGATACAGGGCTCTGGGGAGAGAGCGGGGCAGTGGGATTAGTTTGGGGATTGATACAGGGCTATGGGGAGAGAGCGGGGCAGTGGGATTAGTTTGGGATTGATACAGGGCTCTGGGGAGAGAGCGGGGCAGTGGGATTAGTTTGGGGATTGATACAGGGCTCTGGGGAGAGAGCGGGTCAGTGGGATTAGTTTGGGGATTGATACAGGGCTATGGGGAGAGAGCGGGGCAGTGGGATTAGTTTGGGATTGATACAGGGCTATGGGGAGAGAGCGGGACAGTGGGATTAGTTTGGGGATTGATACAGGGATATGGGGAGAGAGCGGGGCAGTGGGATTAGTTTGGGGATTGATACAGGGCTATGGGGAGAGAGCGGGGCAGTGGGATTAGTTTGGGGATTGATACAGGGCTATGGGGAGAGAGCGGGGCAGTGGGATTAGTTTGGGGATTGATACAGGGATATGGGGAGAGAGCGGGGCAGTGGGATTAGTTTGGGATTGATACAGGGCTCTGGGGAGAGAGCGGGGCAATGGGATGATTCTCCTTTGTATTTCCTGGTTGCAGAGTTACAGTTTGAGACGTCACCATCCCTTCTGCCGGGTGAAGTTTCTGTGTATCCATTGCCAGAGCAACACCATCAGTCAACACGTATAATCACCCCGGTTTGTGAGAGGGTTTAACCTGCTCTACACCGTTCAGTCTATTACTGCGCACTCGATTATTCTCCCCCCCGTCCCTCGCTGCTTCCTAACCCCAGCAGTCGGTAACGTAAACAGGACAGATTGCTGCTTTCCCACGAGGTCCAGTCGGCTCCCAGATACACTGCCCCGCTCCCCCCCAGGGCCCCCTCGCAGTGATCCCAGTGTTAGACAGACAGCCCCAGGTCCAGTCTGCTCCCAGACAGTGATCCCAGTGTTAGACAGACAGCCCCAGGTCCAGTCTGACTCCCAGACAGTGATCCCAGTGTTAGACAGACAGCCCCAGGTCCAGTCTGACTCCCAGACAGTGATCCCAGTGTTAGACAGACAGCCAGACATCCAGTCTGACTCCCAGACAATGATCCCAGTGTTCGACAGACAGCCCCAGGTCCATTCTGCTTGCAGACAGTGATCCCAGTGTTAGACAGACAGCCCTAGGTCCAGTCAGACTCCCAATGATCCCAGTGTTAGACAGCCCCAGGTCCAGTCTGACTCCCAGACAGTGATCCCAGTGTTAGACAGACAGCCCCAGGTCCAGTCTGACTCCCAGACAGTGATCCCAGTGTTAGACAGACAGCCAGACATCCAGTCTGACTCCCAGACAATGATCCCAGTGTTCGACAGACAGCCCCAGGTCCATTCTGCTTGCAGACAGTGATCCCAGTGTTAGACAGACAGCCCTAGGTCCAGTCAGACTCCCAATGATCCCAGTGTTAGACAGCCCCAGGTCCAGTCTGACTCCCAGACAGTGATCCCAGTGTTAGACAGACAACCCCAGGTCCAGTCTGACTCCCAGACAGTGATCCCAGTGTTAGACAGACAGCCCCAGGTCCAGTCTGACTCCCAGACAGTGATCCCAGTGTTAGACAGACAGCCAGACATCCAGTCTGACTCCCAGACAATGATCCCAGTGTTCGACAGACAGCCCCAGGTCCATTCTGCTTGCAGACAGTGATCCCAGTGTTAGACAGACAGCCCTAGGTCCAGTCAGACTCCCAATGATCCCAGTGTTAGACAGCCCCAGGTCCAGTCTGACTCCCAGACAGTGATCCCAGTGTTAGACAGACAACCCCAGGTCCAGTCTGACTCCCAGACAGTGATCCCAGTGTTAGACAGACAGCCAGACATCCAGTCTGACTCCCAGACAATGATCCCAGTGTTCGACAGACAGCCCCAGGTCCATTCTGCTTGCAGACAGTGATCCCAGTGTTAGACAGACAGCCCTAGGTCCAGTCAGACTCCCAATGATCCCAGTGTTAGACAGCCCCAGGTCCAGTCTGACTCCCAGACAGTGATCCCAGTGTTAGACAGACAACCCCAGGTCCAGTCTGACTCCCAGATAGTGATCCCAGTGTTAGACAGACACCCCCAGATCCAGTCAGACTCCCAGACAGTGATCCCAGTGTTAGACAGACAGCCAGACATCCAGTCTGACTTCCAGACAATGATCCCAGTGTTAGACAGACAGCCCCAGTTCCAGTCTGACTCCCAGACAGTGATCCCTTGTTAGATAGACAGCCAGACGTCCAGTCTGACTCCCAGACAGTGATCCCAGTATTAGATAGACAGCCCCAGGTCCAGTCTGCTCCCAGACAGTGATCCCAGTGTTAGACAAAGAGCCAGACATCCATTCTGACTCCCAGACAATGATCCCAGTGTTAGACAGACGGCCAGACATCCATTCTGACTCCCAGACAATGATCCCAGTGTTAGACAGACGGCCCCAGGTCCAGTCTGACTCCCACACAGTGATCCCAGTGTCAGACAGAGAGCCAGACATCCAATGTGACTCTTAGACAGTGATCCCAGTGTTAGACAGACAGCCCCAGGTCCAGTCAGACTCCCAGACAGTGATCCCAGTGTTAGACAGACAGCCCCAGGTCCAGTCTGACTCCCAGACAGTGATCCCAGTGTTAGACAGACAGCCAGACATCCAGTCTGACTCCCAGACAATGATCCCAGTGTTCGACAGACAGCCCCAGGTCCATTCTGCTTGCAGACAGTGATCCCAGTGTTAGACAGACAGCCCTAGGTCCAGTCAGACTCCCAATGATCCCAGTGTTAGACAGCCCCAGGTCCAGTCTGACTCCCAGACAGTGATCCCAGTGTTAGACAGACAACCCCAGGTCCAGTCTGACTCCCAGATAGTGATCCCAGTGTTAGACAGACACCCCCAGATCCAGTCAGACTCCCAGACAGTGATCCCAGTGTTAGACAGACAGCCAGACATCCAGTCTGACTCCCAGACAATGATCCCAGTGTTCGACAGACAGCCCCAGGTCCATTCTGCTTGCAGACAGTGATCCCAGTGTTAGACAGACAGCCCTAGGTCCAGTCAGACTCCCAATGATCCCAGTGTTAGACAGCCCCAGGTCCAGTCTGACTCCCAGACAGTGATCCCAGTGTTAGACAGACAACCCCAGGTCCAGTCTGACTCCCAGATAGTGATCCCAGTGTTAGACAGACACCCCCAGATCCAGTCAGACTCCCAGACAGTGATCCCAGTGTTAGACAGACAGCCAGACATCCAGTCTGACTTCCAGACAATGATCCCAGTGTTAGACAGACAGCCCCAGTTCCAGTCTGACTCCCAGACAGTGATCCCTTGTTAGATAGACAGCCAGACGTCCAGTCTGACTCCCAGACAGTGATCCCAGTGTTAGACAGACAGCCAGACATCCAGTCTGACTCCCAGACAATGATCCCAGTGTTCGACAGACAGCCCCAGGTCCATTCTGCTTGCAGACAGTGATCCCAGTGTTAGACAGACAGCCCTAGGTCCAGTCAGACTCCCAATGATCCCAGTGTTAGACAGCCCCAGGTCCAGTCTGACTCCCAGACAGTGATCCCAGTGTTAGACAGACAACCCCAGGTCCAGTCTGACTCCCAGATAGTGATCCCAGTGTTAGACAGACACCCCCAGATCCAGTCAGACTCCCAGACAGTGATCCCAGTGTTAGACAGACAGCCCCAGTTCCAGTCTGACTCCCAGACAGTGATCCCTTGTTAGATAGACAGCCAGACGTCCAGTCTGACTCCCAGACAGTGATCCCAGTATTAGATAGACAGCCCCAGGTCCAGTCTGCTCCCAGACAGTGATCCCAGTGTTAGACAAAAAGCCAGACATCCATTCTGACTCCCAGACAATGATCCCAGTGTTAGACAGACGGCCAGACATCCATTCTGACTCCCAGACAATGATCCCAGTGTTAGACAGACGGCCCCAGGTCCAGTCTGACTCCCACACAGTGATCCCAGTGTCAGACAGAGAGCCAGACATCCAATGTGACTCTTAGACAGTGATCCCAGTGTTAGACAGACAGCTCCAGGTCCAGTCAGACTCCCAGACAGTGATCCCAGTGTTAGACAGACAGCCCCAGGTCCAGTCTGACTCCCAGACAGTGATCCCAGTGTTAGACAGACAGCCAGACATCCAGTCTGACTCCCAGACAATGATCCCAGTGTTCGACAGACAGCCCCAGGTCCATTCTGCTTGCAGACAGTGATCCCAGTGTTAGACAGACAGCCCTAGGTCCAGTCAGACTCCCAATGATCCCAGTGTTAGACAGACAGCCCCAGGTCCAGTCTGACTCCCAGACAGTGATCCCAGTGTTAGACAGACAACCCCAGGTCCAGTCTGACTCCCAGACAGTGATCCCAGTGTTAGACAGACACCCCCAGATCCAGTCAGACTCCCAGACAGTGATCCCAGTGTTAGACAGACAGCCAGACATCCAGTCTGACTTCCAGACAATGATCCCAGTGTTAGACAGACAGCCCCAGTTCCAGTCTGACTCCCAGACAGTGATCCCTTGTTAGATAGACAGCCAGACGTCCAGTCTGACTCCCAGACAGTGATCCCAGTATTAGATAGACAGCCCCAGGTCCAGTTTGCTCCCAGACAGTGATCCCAGTGTTAGACAAAGAGCCAGACATCCATTCTGACTCCCAGACAATGATCCCAGTGTTAGACAGACGGCCAGACATCCATTCTGACTCCCAGACAATGATCCCAGTGTTAGACAGACGGCCCCAGGTCCAGTCTGACTCCCACACAGTGATCCCAGTGTCAGACAGAGAGCCAGACATCCAATGTGACTCTTAGACAGTGATCCCAGTGTTAGACAGACAGCCCCAGGTCCAGTCAGACTCCCAGACAGTGATCCCAGTGTTAGACAGTCTGCCAGACATCCAGTCTGACTCCCAGTGATCCCAGTATTAGATAGACAGCCCTAGGTCCAGTCTGCTCCCAGACAGTGATCCCAGTGTTAGACAGACAGCCCCAGGTCCATTCTGCTCCCAGACAGTGATCCCAGTGTTAGACAGACAGCCCCAGGTCCATTCTGCTCCCAGACAGTGATCCCAGTGTTAGACAGCCCCAGGTCCAGTCTGACTCCCAGACAGTGATCCCAGTGTTAGACAGACAGACAGACGTCCAGTCTGACTCCCACACAGTGATCCCAGTGTTAGACAGACAGCCCCAGGTCCAGTCTGACTCCCAGTGATCCCAGTGTTAGACAGACAGCCCCAGGTCCCGTCTGACTCCCAGACAGTGATCCCAGAGTTAGACAGACAACCCCAGGTCCTGTCAGCTCCCAGACAGTGATCCTAGTGAGAGACTGGCAGGTCCAGGTCCAGTCTGACTCCCAGACAGTGATCCCAGTGTTTGACAGACAGCCCCAGGTCCAGTCTGAGAAGGGCACAGGGTATAAGATTATTGAAGCCCTTCCTCAGTGGCTGTACTGGTACAGCGGCGATACACCTCTGGCTGTGAAAACATGCTCTCGCCATAGCCAACATTCTCCTGACTATCGTACCTCCGCAGAGAATCTCGGCTCTCTCATTGCTAAGCAGTGGAGTTTGTCCCCTTCCCGTCCATTTCTGCTACCTCACAGAATCCTCGAGCCTGCCTGGAAACATGGAGGCCACTCGGCCCTCCGTGTTTGTGCTGGCTGCAGCCGGGCTGTCCAGTCTTAACTCGCTATCTAGTTCTTGGCTGTAGTCCTGTAGTTTAAGGCAGCTCAAGTGTATATCTGAGTGGTTTTCTTTTAAAATGTGATGAGGATTTCCGCCTCTACCACCCTTTCAGGCAATGAGTTCGAGACCCCTAACACCCTCTGAATGAAACAAATTCTCCCTAACTCCCCTCTAATCCTCCTGCTAGTTATTTGAAATCTATACCCGGTTATCGAGCTCTCTGCTAATGGGAATGAGTCCTTTCTCTTTACTCCATCAAGGCCTCTCATAATTTTACACCCCCTCAGCCTCCTCTGTTCTAACCAGCCTCTCCAATCTTTCCTCCTCACGACCATTCTCCAGTCCCCTGAAGCATCCTGTGTAAATCTCCTCGGTACTCTCTCTGGGGTATTCACATTCCTCCTGTAACGTAGCGGCCAGAACGGTAAGCAGTCCTCGGCTTGTGTCAACCCTCTGCTCCTCTTACACTTCCCGGTATCCTCCCATTTATTGTGGATTCTCTTGCCTGCATTATCGTCACACTTCTCCGGACTGATATCCATTTGCCGATTCTCTTCCCAGCAGATCAGTCGATTGACATCTTCCTGCAGCCTGCAGCTTTCTTCATCGTTAACAACCACACGGACAATTTCACTTCATCTGCAACTTCTGAATTATCTGCCTTCTTGAGCCGCTGTAGTCTATGTGGTGTAGGTACACCCACCGTGCTGTTAGGGAGGGAGTTCCAGGATTCTCACCCAGCGACAGTGAAGGAACGGCTGATATATTTCCAAGTCAGGATGGAGAGAGGCTCGGAGGGGAACTTGCAGGTGGTGGTGTTCCCATGTGTCTGCTGCCCTTGTCCTTCTAGGTGGTAGAGGTCTCAGGTTTGAAAGGTGCTGTCTAAGGAGCCTTGGTGAGTTGCTGCAGTGCATCTTGTAGATGGTACACACACTGCTGCCCCTGTGCGTCGGTGGTGGAGGGAGTGAATGTTTGTGGATGTGGTGCCAATTAAGTGGGGCTGCTTTGTCCTGTACAGTGTCAAGCTTCTTGAGTGTTAGAGCTGCACTCATCCAGGCAAGTGGAGATTATTCCAGCACATTCCTGACTTGTGCCTTGTAGATGGTGGACAGGCTTTGGGGAGTCAGGAAGTGAGTTACTCACTGCAGGATTCCCAGCCTCTGAGCTGCTCTTGTAACCACAGTGTTTATGTGGCTAGTCCAGTTCAGTTTCTGGTCAATGGTAACCCCCAGGATGTTGATAGTGGGAGATTCAGTGATGGTAATGCCATTGAACGTCAAGGGGCGATGGTTAGATTCTCTCTTGTTGGAGATGGTCATTGCCTGACACTTGTGTGGTGTGAATGTTACTTGCCACTTGTCAGCCCAAGCCTGGATATTGTCCAGGTCTTGCTGCATTTGGACATGGACTGCTTCAGTGTCTGAGGAGTCGCGAATGGTGCTGAACATGGTGCAATCATCAGTGACCATCCCGCCTCGTGTGGACATGGAGTACTCACGTCTCTCAGCATCTTCTCCGATCGTATTCCAATCACGGAGTTTCAGCTGGCCAGCCAGCGACAGCTCTCCCGATTCCTTTCTCCATTTCCAGCTGCTCCCCGGTGCTCTGGCACCAAACCTGCAGCCAGTGGCGAAAGGAAAATCGTCCGGATTCCTGCCTTCGCTTCTCTGAGCAGGTGAGGGTCTGGAGAACCCACTTTCAAAGGTGCTGCACCTCCCCATATCTCCTCTCTCACCCAGTTTATCCCATCACCGCTTCACAATCCTCCTCTGCAACCACCGGGTCTGCTTCTCCCTTCTCTTGAGGTGAAGACCGGCACAAAGCATTCATTACCAACCATACCCACACCCTCTGCCCTCAGACCGGTTTTTATGACAGTTTCCTATCTAACTGGCTCTGCTCTTTATCTACCCTCTTGCTGTTTATGTATTGACGAAGCATCTTTCTGTTCTCCTTGATTTTCCCTGCCAGTATCCTTCCCTGCCCTCCTCTTTGCTCTCCTAAATTCCTTTTTAATTTTGCCCCCGTTGTTCCCTACTCCTCCGGGAGTTTCCTGTGCTCTCTGTAACTGACATTACTACTCCTCCGGGAGTTTCCTGTGCTCTCTGTAGCTGACATTACTACTCCTCCGGGAGTTTCCTGTGCTCTCTGTAGCTGACATTACTACTCCTCCGGGAGTTTCCTGTGCTCTCTGTAGCTGACATTACTACTCCTCCGGGAGTTTCCTGTGCTCTCTGTAGCTGACATTACTACTCCTCCGGGAGTTTCCTGTGCTCTCTGTAGCTGACATTACTACTCCTCCGGGAGTTTCCTGTGCTCTCTGTAGCTGACATTACTACTCCTCCGGGAGTTTCCTGTGCTCTCTGTAGCTGACATTACTACTCCTCCGGGAGTTTCCTGTGCTCTCTGTAGCTGACATTACTACTCCTCCGGGAGTTTCCTGTGCTCTCTGTAGCTGACATTACTACTCCTCCGGGAGTTTCCTGTGCTCTCTGTAACTGACATTACTACTCCTCCGGGAGTTTCCTGTGCTCTCTGTAGCTGACATTACTACTCCTCCGGGAGTTTCCTGTGCTCTCTGTAAGTGACATTACTACTCCTCCGGGAGTTTCCTGTGCTCTCTGTAAGTGACATTACTACTCCTCCGGGAGTTTCCTGTGCTCTCTGTAAGTGACATTACTACTCCTCCGGGAGTTTCCTGTGCTCTCTGTAAGTGACATTACTACTCCTCCGGGAGTTTCCTGTGCTCTCTGTAGCTGACATTACTACTCCTCCGGGAGTTTCCTGTGCTCTCTGTAGCTGACATTACTACTCCTCCGGGAGTTTCCTGTGCTCTCTGTAGCTGACATTACTACTCCTCCGGGAGTTTCCTGTGCTCTCTGTAGCTGACATTACTACTCCTCCGGGAGTTTCCTGTGCTCTCTGTAGCTGACATTACTACTCCTCCGGGAGTTTCCTGTGCTCTCTGTAGCTGACATTACTACTCCTCCGGGAGTTTCCTGTGCTCTCTGTAGCTGACATTACTACTCCTCCGGGAGTTTCCTGTGCTCTCTGTAGCTGACATTACTACTCCTCCGGGAGTTTCCTGTGCTCTCTGTAGCTGACATTACTACTCCTCCGGGAGTTTCCTGTGCTCTCTGCAGCTGACATTACTACTCCTCCGGGAGTTTCCTGTGCTCTCTGTAGCGGACATTACTACTCCTCCGGGAGTTTCCTGTGCTCTGTGTAGCTGACATTACTACTCCTCCGGGAGTTTCCTGTGCTCTCTGTAGCTGACATTATTACTCCTCCGGGAGTTTCCTGTGCTCTCTGTAGCTGACATTACTACTCCTCCGGGAGTTTCCTGTGCTCTCTGTAGCTGACATTACTACTCCTCCGGGAGTTTCCTGTGCTCTCTGTAGCTGACATTACTACTCCTCCGGGAGTTTCCTGTGCTCTCTGTAGCTGACATTACTACTCCTCTGGGAGTTTCCTGTGCTCTCTGCAGCTGACATTACTACTCCTCCGGGAGTTTCCTGTGCTCTCTGTAGCTGACATTACTACTCCTCCGGGAGTTTCCTGTGCTCTCTGCAGCTGACATTACTACTCCTCCGGGAGTTTCCTGAGCTCTCTGTAGCTGACATTATGCCTTCCCTTGTATTCCTGCACTCTACGCTCTTTGAGGTTGGGTGGTAGGGGGGAGTGAATGCAGATTTGGGAGTCCCACCCTGGATCTATTTGGGAAGATATCTGTTGTGAACCCGTCGCTGTCTCCTCCCTCCCACTGCTCTGACACTGATCAACCTTCAGGTCGCTGTTTACTGCTCACTTGTGCCAACTGACAGCTCGACTGAGTGAAACTGGCCTTTCTCCAGGTTAAAATTTCCCCTCTTGGCCTAGCCGTGTCCTTTTCCAAATCCTTTCTAAATAAACCTGAATTACGCTCACTATCCCGTGAAACTGCTCTCAAAGACTCATAGACATCTGCAGCACCGAAAGAGGCCATTCGGCCCTTCGTTTCCATGCCGGTCGATACAGATCTGACGACATTAATCCTGTTTGCCAGCACTTGGCCCGTAGCCCTGGAGGCTACGGCAACACAAGTGAATATCTAAATACTTCTTCAACGTTACAAGAGTTTCTGACTCAACCGCCCTCTCAGGCAGTGAGTCCCAGACTCCAACCCCCCTCTGGGTGAAAACATTTCTCTACTCCCCTCTTAGCCTTCTACCTCTTACCTTAAATCTATGCCCCCTGGTTACTGACCCCTCTACTATTGGAAAAAGTCCCTTCCTATCCACCCTATCTATGCCCCTCATCACCTTATACACCTCCATCAGGTCCCCCCCTCAAGGAAAACAACCCCAGCCTATCCAATCTTTCCTCATAGCTCAGCCCCTCCAGCCCAGGGAACATCCTGGTAAATCTCTGCACTCTCTCTAGTACAATCACATCATCCCTATAATGTGGATTCCAGAACTGCACACAGTACTCCAGCTGTGGCCTCACCAGTGTTTTATACAGTTCCAGCGTAACCTCCCTGTTCTTATACTCTACGCCTCAGCTAATAAAGGCAAGCATCCCACATGCTTTCTGAACCACCTCTCCCACTGATGCCCCTTCTATTCGCCCAGATTCATTCCCTGGAAGCGGAATTCAATCACTGACAGCCTTGGCCCAGTGTGTCTCGTGCCCGAACTCTTGCTGTGTAGCCAGTGGGAGTTTGCCAGTGCTGCCCACTGTCAGGGGCAGTGAGAGGAGACAGTTCCCCAGCTTGAGCCCAGCTGCAGCAGGAATCAAACGGGTGTGCTGGGTGTGACTGGGAAGCGCACACACTAACCGAGCAGCTAAACAGAGGGAGCCAGACCCCAAACAAACGCACAACAGCTGAAGGAAAATCTGTGCAGGGCTGTGAGGAAAGGTCACCCTTCAACCATTCCCCCTCCCCCTTCCCGCCCCTCCCCCCACCCCCATCTCCCTCACCCTCCCCCCTCCCCCAGCCTCCCTCCCCCTTTACCCCCTCCCCCAGCCTCCATCCACGTTCCCCCCACCCCCAGCCTCCCTCCCCCTCCCCCAGCCTCCCTCCCCTTCCCCCCTCCCCCAGCCTCCCTCCCCTTCCCCCCTCCCCCAGCCTCCCTCCCCCTCCCCCTCCCCCAGCCTCCCTCCACCTTACCCCCTCCCCCAGCCTCCCTCCCCCTCCCCCCCTCCCCCAGCCTCCCTCCACCTCCCCCCTCCATCTCCCCCAGCCTCCCTCCACCTTCCCCCTCCCCCAGCCTCCCTCCCCTTTCCCCCCTCCCCCCAGCCCCAGCCTCCCTCCCCCCTTCCCCCTCCCTCAGCCTCCCTCCCCCTCCCCCAGCCTCCCTCCCCTTCCCCCCTCCACTCAACCGCAGCCTCCCTCCCCTTTCCCCCGCTCCCCCTTCCCCAAGCCTCCCTCCCCCTTCCCCCCTTCCCCCACCCCCAGCCTCGATCCCCCTTCCCCTCCTCCCCCCACCCCCAGCCTCCCTCCCCCCATTCCCACAAACCCTCCCCCTTCCCCCACCCCAAGCCCCCCTCTCCTTGCCCCTGCACCCCCTCACCCCCCACCCCCACTCCCGGCCTCCCTCTCCCTCTCCCTCCCCCCTCCCCCCTCCCCCTGTCTGAACCATGCTGCAGTGTGGATGTGGAGGAGAGTGAGCTACACACCGAATCCTGTCAGCGCGGCCCAGCAGGTAGTAGCAGGGTTCCCCGTGCCTGGAGTTGGTCACACAGACCGAGAGGTTGGAAGGGGTCGACCCTGACAGGTCAGAGCGAAGCAGCAGCAGGAGAGGAAAAGAAAGGAGAGAGGAGAAGGAGAGAGTTAATTCCTTCCAGCCAGACAGACAGACAGACAGAACAGAACAGAACAGGGTGCAGAAGGAAACGTTTGGACTGTCACAGCTGATGTTATAGGCACCTCACGGCCCGTGAAGGAGGTTTATCCGAAGTGGTTTCAGTGTTGTCATCTAGGAAACACTGCAGCCGATCTGTGCACAGGAATATCCCACAGACAGCAGCAGGATGATGACCCAGACCATCTGTGTCCAAAGCAGGCGGCTCAGGGATAAATATAGGTTCCAGGACAAGGACATAACCTCCCCGCGACGCTCTCCTGACAAGAATACTCCCTCTTCCTAACAGAGCAGAGGCAAGATCTCACTACTGACCGGCCATTACACAGCACGCTCACTCAGCAGAGCGGCACTCCCTCAGCACTGACCGTCCCACAGTGCGGCGCTCCCTCAGCACTGACCGTCCCACAGTGCGGCGCTCCCTCAGCACTGACCGTCCCACAGTGCGGCACTCCCTCAGCACTGACCGTCCCACAGTGCGGCACTCCCTCAGCACTGACCGTCCCACAGTGCAGCTCTCCCTCAGCACTGACCCTCCAACAGTGCGCGCTCCCTCAGCACTGACCGTCTCACAGTGCAGCACTCCCTCAGCACTGACCCTCTGACAGTGCGCGCTCCCTCAGCACTGACCCTCCAACAGTGCGCGCTCCCTCAGCACTGACCCTCCGACAGTGCGCGCTCCCTCAGCACTGACCCTCCGACAGTGCAGCACTCCCTCAGCACTGACCCTCTGACAGTGCAGTGCTCCCTCAGCACTGACCCTCCAACAGCACGGCGCTCCCTCAGTACTGACCCTCCCACAGTGCGGCACTCCCTCAGTACTGACCCTCCGACAGTGCGGCACTCCTCAGCACTGACCGTCCGACAGTGCGCGCTCCCTCAGCACTGACCCTCCGACAGCACGGCGCTCCCTCAGTACTGACCCTCTGACAGTGCGGCACTCCCTCAGTACTGACCCTCCGAAAGTGCGGCACTCCCTCAGTACTGACCCTCCCACAGTGCGGCGCTCCCTCAGCACTGACCCTCCGACAGTGCGGTGCTCCTTCAGCACTGACCCTCCGACAGTGCGGCACTCTCTCAGTACTGACCCTCCGAAAGAGCGGCACTCCCTCAGTACTGACCCTCCCACAGTGCGGCGCTCCCTCAGCACTGACCGTCCGACAGCACGGCGCTCCCTCAGTACTGACCCTCCGACAGTGCGGCACTCCTTCAGTACTGACCCTCCGAAAGTGCGGCACTCCCCCAGTACTGACCCTCCCACAGTGCGGCGCTCCCTCAGCACTGACCCTCCGACAGTGCGGCGCTCCCTCATCACTGACCCTCCGACAGTGCGGCGCTCCCTCAGCACTGACCCTCCGACAGTGCGGCAATCCCTCAGCGCTGACCCTCCGACAGTGCGGCGTTCCCTCAAACTTACATAGGAAAACATCTGCATGATGCACATGAAAGAGGTGTCTGATGGGAATACATCCCCTATCTCTATAAAAGGGGTCCCTGTGCGAAGTGGATCCCTGTGGGACAGACATTGCCAGCCCCCAATACAGACTCAAGCCATGCACCTAATCCCTATTGATGAAGCTGTCATATTCCCCTGCTGACTCACAGGTACTCACCAAACTCTGGAATCTGGCCATTCCCGCAACGCATCCGGAGGTGGATTTGGTCCTGTTCTTGCTTGATCAAATCTATCGCATGGGAATGAGTCATTCCAAATGTTCGTTCACCATTAATCTCAACCAACTGGTCACCAATCTACAAACAGCAAAACAAGAAACTTCAAAAGAGTTAATGAAACCTGAGTTCTTTCCCAGCAATGATCTAATATACCCCACACCCCTCACTGTAACACTCTGATATACCCCACACCCCTCACTGTAACACTCTGATATACCCCACACCCCCTCACTGTAACACTCTGATATACCCCACACCCCTCACTGTAACACTCTGATATACCCCACACCCCTCACTGTAACACTCTGACATACCCCACACCCCTCACTGTAACACTGATATACCCCACACCCCTCACTGTAACACTGATATACCCCCACACACCTCACTGTAACACTCTGATATACCCCACACCCCCTCACTGTAACACTCTGATATACCCCACACCCCTCACTGTAACACTCTGATATACCCCACACCCCTCACTGTAACACAGATATACCCCACACCCCTCACTGTAACACTGATATACCCCACACCCCTCACTGTAACACTGATATACCCCACACCCCTCACTGTAAACACTCTGATATACCCCACACCCCTCACTGTAACACTGTTATACCCCACACCCCTCACTGTAACACTCTGATATACCCCACACCCCTCACTGTAACACTGTTATAACCCCACACCCCTCACTGTAACACTGATATACCCCACACCCCTCACTGTAACACTCTGATATACCCCACACCCCTCACTGTAACACTGTTATACCCCACACCCCTCACTGTAACACTGATATACCCCACACCCCTCACTGCAACACTCTGATATACCCCACACCCCTCACTGTAACACTGATATACCCCACACCCCTCACTGTAACACTCTGATATACCCCACACCCCTCACTGTAACACTGATATACCCCACACCCCTCACTGTAACACTCTGATATACCCCACACCCCTCACTGCAACACTGATATACCCCACACCCCTCACTGTAACACTCTGATATATCCCACACCCCTCACTGTAACACTGATATACCCCACACCCCCTCACTCTAACACTCTGTTATACCCCACACCCCTCACTGTAACACTGATATACCCCACACCCCTCACTGTAACACTCTGATATACCCCACACCGCTCACTGTAACACTGATATACCCCACACCCCTCACTGTAACACTGATATACACCACACTCCTCACTGTAACACTGATATACCCCACACCCCTCACTGTAACACGCTGATATATCCCACACCCCTCACTGCAACACTCTGATATACCCCACACCCCTCACTGTAACACTGATATACCCCACACCCCTCACTGTAACACGCTGATATACCCCACACCCCTCACTGTAACACTGATATACCCCACACCCCTCACTGTAACACGCTGATATACCCCACACCCCTCACTGTAACACTCTGATATACCCCACACCCCTCACTGTAACACTCTGATATACCCCACACCCCTCACTGTAACACTCTGATATATCCCACACCCCTCACTGTAACACTCTGATATATCCCACACCCCTCACTGTAACACTCTGTTATACCCCACACCCCTCACTGTAACACTCTGATATACCCCACACCCCTCACTGTAACACTCTGATATATCCCACACACCTCACTGTAACACTCTGATATATCCCACACCCCTCACTGTAACACTCTGATATAGCCCACACCCCTCACTGTAACACTCTGATATATCCCACACCCCTCACTGTAACACTCTGATATACCCCACACCCCTCACTGTAACACTCTGATATATCCCACATCCCTCACTGTAACACTCTGATATACCCCACACCCCTCACTGTAACACTCTGATATATCCCACATCCCTCACTGTAACACTCTGATATACCCCACACCCCTCACTGTAACACTCTGATATAGCCCACACCCTTCACTGTAACACTGATATATCCCACACCCCTCAGTGTAACACTGACATACCCCACACCCCTCACTGTAACACTGATATACCCCACACATCCCTCACTGTAACACACTGATATACCCCACACCCCTCACTGTAACACTCTGATATACCCCACCCCCCTCACTGTAACACTGATATACCCCACACCCCTCAATGTAACACTGATATACCCCACACCCCTCACTGTAACACTGATATACCCCACACCCCTCACTGTAACACTCTGATATACCCCACACATCCCTCACTGTAACACTCTGATATACCCCACACCCCTCACTGTAACACTGATATACCCCACACCCCTCACTGTAACACTGATATACCCCACACCCCTCACTGTAACACTGATATACCCCACACCCCTCACTGTAACACTCTGATATACCCCACACATCCCTCACTGTAACACTCTGATATACCCCACACCCCTCACTGTAACACTGATATACCCCACACCCCTCACTGTAACACTGATATACCCCACACCCCTCACTGTAACACTCTGATATACCCCACACCCCTCACTGTAACACTCTGATAAACCCCACACCCCTCACTGTAACACTCTGATATACCCCACACCCCTCACTGTAACACTCTGATATACCTCACACACCTCACTGTAACACTCTGATATACCCCACACCCCTCACTGTAACACACTGATATACCCCACACCCCTCACTGTAACACTGATATACCCCACACCCCTCACTGTAACACTGATATACCCCACACCCCTCACTGCAACACTGATATACCCCACACATCCCTCACTGTAACACTCTGATATATCCCACACCCCTCACTGTAACAATGATATACCCCACACATCCCTCACTGTAACACTCTGATATACCCCACACCCCTCACTGTAACACTCTGATATACCCCACACATCCCTCACTGTAACACTCTGATATACCCCACACCCCTCACTGTAACACTGATATACCCCACACATCCCTCACTGTAACACTCTGACATACCCCACACACCCCCTCACTGTAACACACTGATATACCCCACACATCCCTCACTGTAACACTCTGACATACCCCACACCCCTCACTGCAACACTGATATACCCCACACCCCTCACTGTAACACTCTGATATACCCCACACCCCTCACTGTAACACTGATATACCCCACACCCCTCACTGTAACACTCTGATATACCCCACACCCCTCACTGTAACCCTCTGATATACCCCACACTCCCTCACTGTAACGACTCTGATATACCCCACACCCCTCACTGTAACACTCTGATATATCCCCACACCCCTCACTGTAACACTCTGATATACCCCACACCCCTCACTGCAACACTGATATACCCCCACACCCCTCACTGTAACACTCTGATATACCCCACACCCCTCACTGCAACACTGATATACCCCACACCCCTCACTGTAACACTGATATACCCCACACCGCTCACTGTAACACTCTGATATACCCCCACACCCCTCACTGTAACACTCTGATATACCCCACAACCCTCACTGTAACACTGATATATCCCACACACCTCACTGTAACACTGATATACCCCACACCCCTCACTGTAACACTGATATACCCCACACATCCCTCACTGTAACACTCTGATATACCCCACACCCCTCACTGTAACACTCTGATATACCCCACACCCCTCACTGTAACACTCTGATATATCCCAC
>JANJGN010001632.1:115000-121466 GCA_026770705.1 Isurus oxyrinchus | reverse complement strand
CACTCCCTCTCGCTCCCTCTCTCACTCCCTCTCGCTCCCTCTCTCACTCCCTCTCGCTCCCTCTCTCACTCCCTCTCGCTCCCTCTCTCACTCCCTCTCGCTCCCTCTCTCACTCCCTCTCGCTCGCTCGCTCTCTCCCTCTCGCTCGCTCGCTCTCTCTCCCTCTCGCTCGCATCGCTCTCTCTCCCTCTCGCTCGCTCTCTCTCTCCCTCTCGCTCGCTCTCTCTCTCTCCCTCTCTCTCGCTCTCTCTCTCGCTCTCTCTCTCGCTCTCTCCTCTCCGCTCTCTCTCCCTCTCTCTCGCTCTCTCTCTCTCCCTCTCTCTCGCTCTCGCGCTCTCTCTCTCTCTCGCTCTCTCTTGCTCTCGCTCTCTCTTGCTCTCTCTCTCTTGCTCTCTCTCTCTCGCGCTCTCTCTCTCGCGCTCTCTCTCGCGCTCTCTCTCTCGCGCTCTCTCTCTCGCGCTCTCTCTCTCGCCGCTCTCTCTCTCGCCGCTCTCTCTCTCGCGCTCTCTCTCTCGCGCTCTCTCTCTCGCGCCTCTCTCTCTCGCGCTCCTCTCTCTCGCTCGCTCTCCTCGCTCGCTCTCTCGCTCGCTCTCTCGCTCGCTCTCTCGCTCGCCTCTCTCCGTCTCTCTGTCTCTCGCTCTCTCTGTCTCTCGCTCGCTCTCTCTGTCTCTCTCGCGCTCTCTCTCTCGCTCTCACGCTCTCTCTCTCTCTCTCTCGCTCTCTCTCGCTCTCGCGCTCTCTCTCGCTCTCGCGCTCTCTCTCGCCTCTCGCCGCTCTCTCTCGCTCTCGCGCTCTCTCTCGCTCTCGCGCTCTCTCTCGCTCTCCGCGCTCGCTCTCGCTCTCGCGCTCGCTCTCGCTCTCGCGCGCTCTCTCTCACGCTCTCTCGCTCTCGCTCTCGCGTTCTCTCTCGCTCTCGCGTTCTCTCTCGCTCTCGCGTTCTCTCTCTCGCTCTCGCGCTCTCCTCTCGCTCTCGCGCGCTCTCTCTCTCACGTCTCGCGCTCTCTCTCTCGCTCTCTCTCTCGCTCTCGCTCTCGCTCTCTCTCTCGCTCTCGCGCTCTCTCTCTCTCTCGCTCTCGCGCTCTCTCTCCGCGCTCTCTCTCGCGCTCTCTCTTCGCGCTCTCTCTCGCGCTCTCTCTCTCGCTCTCTCTCTCGCGCTCTCTCTCGCGCTCTCTCTCGCGCTCTCTCCTCGCGCTCTCTCTCGCGCTCTCTCGCGCTCTCTCTCACCGCTCTCTCTCTCGCTCTCTCTCGCGCTCTCTCTCGCGCTCTCGCTCGCGCTCTCTCTCTCGCGCTCTCGCTCGCGCTCTCTCTCGCGCTCTCGCTCGCGCTCTCGCTCGCGCTCTCGCTCGCGCTCTCGCTCGCCGCTCTCGCTCGCGCTCTCGCTCTCGTGCTCTCGCGCTCTCGCGCTCTTGCTCTCTCTCGCGCTCTTGCTCTCTCTCGCGCTCTTGCGCTCTCGCTCTCGCTCTTGCGCTCTCGCTCTCGCTCTCGAGCTATCGCTCTCGAGATCTCTCTCTCGCGCTCTCCCTCGCCGCGCGCTCTCGCTATCGCTCTCTCGCTCTCGCGTTCTCTCGCTCTCCGCGTTCTCTCTCTCTCGCTCTCGTGCTCTCGCTCTCGCTCTCGCGCTCGCTCTCTCCGTCTCTCTGTCTCTCGCTCTCTCTGTCTCTCGCTCGCTCTCTCTGTCTCTCGCGCTCTCTCTCTCGCTCTCACGCTCTCTCTCTCTCTCTCTCACTCCCTCTCGCTCGCTCTCTCACTCCCTCTCGCTCGCTCTCTCACTCCCTCTCGCTCGCTCTCTCACTCCCTCTCGCTCGCTCTCTCACTCCCTCTCGCTCGCTCTCTCACTCCCTCTCGCTCGCTCTCTCTCTCCCTCTCGCTCGCCTCTCTCACTCCCTCTCGCTCTCACTCCCTCTCGCTCGCTCTCACTCCCTCTCGCTCGCTCTCTCACTCCCTCTCGCTCGCTCTCTCACTCCCTCTCGCTCGCTCTCTCACTCCCTCTCGCTCGCTCTCTCACTCCCTCTCGCTCGCTCTCTCACTCCCTCTCGCTCGCTCTCTCCCTCCCTCTCGCTCGCTCTCTCCCTCCCTCTCGCTCGCTCTCTCCCTCCCTCTCGCTCGCTCTCTCACTCCCTCTCGCTCGCTCTCTCCCTCCCTCTCGCTCGCTCTCTCACTCCCTCTCGCTCGCTCTCTCACTCCCTCTCGCTCGCTCTCTCACTCCCTCTCGCTCGCTCTCTCACTCCCTCTCGCTCGCTCTCTCACTCCCTCTCGCTCGCTCTCTCCCTCCCTCTCGCTCGCTCTCTCCCTCCCTCTCGCTCGCTCTCTCCCTCCCTCTCGCTCGCTCTCTCCCTCCCTCTCGCTCCCTCTCTCACTCCCTCTCGCTCCCTCTCTCACTCCCTCTCGCTCCCTCTCTCACTCCCTCTCGCTCCCTCTCTCACTCCCTCTCGCTCGCCTCGCTCTCTCTCCCTCTCGCTCGCTCGCTCTCTCTCCCTCTCGCTCGCTCGCTCTCTCTCCCTCTCGCTCGCTCTCTCTCTCCCTCTCGCTCGCTCTCTCTCTCTCCCCTCTCTCTCGCTCTCTCTCTCTCGCTCTCTCTCCCTCTCTCTCGCTCTCTCTCTCTCCCTCTCTCTCGCTCTCTCTCTCGCTCTCTCGCGCTCTCTCTTGCTCTCTCTCTCTCGCCGCTCTCTCTCTCGCGCTCTCTCGCGCTCTCTCTCTCGCGCTCTCTCTCTCGCGCTCTCTCTCTCGCGCTCTCTCTCTCGCGCTCTCTCTCTCGCGCTCTCTCTCTCGCGCTCTCTCTCGCGCTCTCTCTCTCGCGCTCTCTCTCTCGCGCTCTCTCTCTCGCGCTCTCTCTCTCGCGCTCTCTCTCTCGCTCTCTCTCTCGCTCGCTCTCTCGCTCGCTCTCTCGCTCGCTCTCTCGCTCGCTCTCTCTCGCTCGCTCTCTCGCTCGCTCTCTCGCTCGCTCTCTCGCTCGCTCTCTCGCTCGCTCTCGCTCGCTCTCTCGCTCGCTCTGTCTCTCGCTCTCTCTGTCTCTCGCTCGCTCTCTCTGTCTCTCGCGCTCTCTCTCTCGCTCTCACGCTCTCTCTCTCTCTCTCGCGCTCTCTCTCGCTCTCGCGCTCTCTCTCTCTCTCTCGCGCTCTCTCTCGCTCTCGCGCTCTCTCTCGCTCTCGCGCTCTCTCTCTCGCTCTCGCGCTCTCTCTCGCTCTCCGCGCTCGCTCTCTCGCTCTCGCGCGCTCTCTCTCACGCTCTCGCTCTCGCTCTCGCGTTCTCTCTCGCTCTCGCGTTCTCTCTCGCTCTCGCGTTCTCTCTCGCTCTCTCCGCGTTCTCTCTCTCGCTCTCAGCGCGCTCCTCTCTCGCTCTCGCGCTCCTCTCTCTCACTCTCGCGCTCTCTCTCTCGCTCTCTCTCTCGCTCTCGCGCTCTCTCTCTCTCTCGCTCTCGCGCTCTCTCTCGCGCTCTCTCTCGCGCTCTCTCTCGCGCTCTCTCTCGCGCTCTCTCTCGCGCTCTCTCTCGCGCTCTCTCTCGCGCTCTCTCTCGCGCTCTCTCTCGCGCTCTCTCTCGCGCTCCTCTCGCGCTCTCTCTCGCGCTCTCTCTCGCTCTCTCTCGCGCTCTCTCTCGCGCTCTCGCTCGCGCTCTCTCTCGCGCTCTCGCTCGCGCTCTCTCTCTCGCGCTCTCGCTCGCGCTCTCTCTCGCGCTCTCGCTCGCGCTCCTCGCTCGCCGCTCTCGCTCGCCGCTCTCGCTCGCGCTCTCGCTCTCGTGCTCTCGCGCTCTCGCGCTCTTGCTCTCTCTCGCGCTCTCGCTCTCGCTCTTGCGCTCTCGCTCTCGCTCTTGCGCTCTCGCTCTCGCTCTCGAGATCTCTCTCTCGCGCTCTCCCTCGCCGCGCGCTCTCGCTATCGCTCTCTCCGCTCTCGCGTTCTCTCGCTCTCCGCGTTCTCTCTCTCTCGCTCTCGTGCTCTCGCTCTCGCTCTCGCGCTCGCTCTCTCCGTCTCTCTCTCTCGCTCTCTCTGTCTCTCGCTCGCTCTCTCTGTCTCTCGCGCTCTCTCTCTCGCTCTCACGCTCTCTCTCTCTCTCTCTCGCTCTCTCTCTCGCTCTCGCGCTCTCTCTCGCTCTCGCGCTCTCTCTCGCTCTCGCGCTCTCTCTCGCTCTCGCGCTCTCTCTCGCTCTCGCGCTCGCTCTCGCTCTCGCGCGCTCTCTCTCACGCTCTCGCTCTCGCGCTCTCGCTCTCGCGTTCTCTCTTGCTCTCGCGTTCTCTCTTGCTCTCGCGTTCTCTCTCGCTCTCGCGTTCTCTCTCTCGCTCTCTCGCGCTCTCTCTCGCTCGTCGCCGCTCTCTCTCTCGCTCTCGCGCTCTCTCTCTCGCTCTCTCTCTCGCTCTCGCGCTCTCTCTCTCTCTCGCTCTCTCGCGCTCTCTCTCGCGCTCTCTCTCTCGCGCTCTCTCTCGCGCTCTCTCGCGCGCTCTCTCGCGCGCTCTCTCTCGCGCTCTCTCTCTCGCGCTCTCTCTCTCCGCTCTCTCTCGCGCTCCTCGCGCTCTCTCTCGCGCTCTCTCTCGCGCTCTCTCTCGCGCTCTCTCTCGCGCTCTCTCTCGCGCTCTCTCTCGCGCTCTCTCTCGCGCTCTCTCTCTCGCGCTCTCTCTCATCGCGCTCTCTCTCTCGCGCTCTCTCTCTCGCGCTCTCTCTCTCGCGCTCTCTCTCTCGCGCTCTCTCTCTCGCGCTCTCTCTCTCGCGCTCTCTCTCTCTCGCGCTCTCTCTCTCGCGCTCTCTCTCTCGCGCTCTCTCTCTCGCGCTCGCTCTCTCGCTCGCTCTCTCCGCTCGCTCTCTCGCTCGCTCTCTCGCTCGCTCTCTCGCTCGCTCTCTCGCTCGCTCTCTCGCTCGCTCTGTCTCTCGCTCTCTCTGTCTCTCGCTCGCTCTCTCTGTCTCTCGCGCTCTCTCTCTCGCTCTCACGCTCTCTCTCTCTCTCTCTCGCTCTCTCTCGCCTCTCGCGCTCTCTCTCGCTCTCGCGCTCTCTCTCGCTCTCGCGCTCGCTCTCGCTCTCGCGCGCTCTCTCTCACGCTCTCGCTCTCGCGTTCTCTCTCGCTCTCGCGTTCTCTCTCGCTCTCGCGTTCTCTCTCGCTCTCGCGTTCTCTCTCTCGCTCTCGCGCTCTCTCTCGCTCTCGCGCTCTCTCTCTCACTCTCGCGCTCTCTCTCTCGCTCTCTCTCTCGCTCTCGCGCTCTCTCTCTCTCTCGCTCTCGCGCTCTCTCTCGCGCTCTCTCTCGCGCTCTCTCTCGCGCTCTCTCGCTCTCTCTCGCGCTCTCTCTCGCGCTCTCTCTCGCGCTCTCTCTCGCGCTCTCTCGCGCTCTCTCTCGCGCTCTCTCTCTCGCTCTCTCTCGCGCTCTCTCTCGCGCTCTCGCTCGCGCTCTCTCTCGCGCTCTCGCTCGCGCTCCTCCTCTCGCGCTCTCTCTCGCGCTCTCGCTCGCGCTCTCGCTCGCGCTCTCGCTCGCGCTCTCGCTCGCGCTCTCGCTCTCGTGCTCTCGCGCTCTCGCGCTCTTGCTCTCTCTCGCGCTCTTGCTCTCTCTCGCGCTCTTGCGCTCTCGCTCTCGCTCTTGCGCTCTCGCTCTCGCTCTCGAGATCTCTCTCTCGCGCTCTCCCTCGCCGCGCGCTCTCGCTATCGCTCTCTCCGCTCTCGCGTTCTCTCGCTCTCGCGTTCTCTCTCTCTCGCTCTCGTGCTCTCGCTCTCGCTCTCGCGCTCGCTCTCTCCGTCTCTCTGTCTCTCGCTCTCTCTGTCTCTCGCTCGCTCTCTCTGTCTCTCGCGCTCTCTCTCTCGCTCTCACGCTCTCTCTCTCTCTCTCTCGCTCTCTCTCTCGCTCTCGCGCTCTCTCTCGCTCTCGCGCTCTCTCTCGCTCTCGCGCTCTCTCTCGCTCTTGCGCTCTCTCTCGCTCTCGCGCTCGCTCTCGCTCTCGCGCGCTCTCTCTCACGCTCCTCGCTCTCGCGCTCTCGCTCTCGCGTTCTCTCTTGCTCTCGCGTTCTCTCTCGCTCTCAGCGTTCTCTCTCGCTCTCGCGTTCTCTCTCTCGCTCTCGCGCTCTCTCTCGCTCTCGCGCTCTCTCTCTCGCTCTCGCGCTCTCTCTCTCGCTCTCTCTCGCTCTCGCGCTCTCTCTCTCTCTCGCTCTCGCGCTCTCTCTCGCGCTCTCTCTCGCGCTCTCTCTCTCGCGCTCTCTCGCGCGCTCTCTCTCGCGCGCTCTCTCTCGCGCTCTCTCTCGCGCTCTCTCTCTCGCTCTCTCTCGCGCTCTCGCGCTCTCTCTCGCGCTCTCTCTCGCGCTCTCTCTCGCGCTCTCTCTCGCGCCTCTCTCTCGCGCTCTCTCTCGCGCTCTCTCTCGCGCTCTCTCTCGCGCTCCTCGCTCGCGCTCTCGCTCTCGTGCTCTCGCGCTCTCGCGCTCTTGCTCTCTCTCGCGCTCTCTCTCGCGCTCTCTCTCGCGCTCTCTCTCGCGCTCTCTCTCGCGCTCTCTCTCTCGCTCTCG
>JANJGN010001632.1:0-110000 GCA_026770705.1 Isurus oxyrinchus | reverse complement strand
CTCTCTCTGCCCGCTCTCCCTCTCTCTGCCCGCTCTCCCTCTCTCTGCCCGCTCTCCCTGTCTCTGCCCGCTCTCCCTGTCTCTGCCCGCTCTCCCTGTCTCTGCCCGCTCTCCCTGTCTCTGCCCGCTCTCCCTGTCTCTGCCCGCTCTCCCTGTCTCTGCCCGCTCTCCCTGTCTCTGCCCGCTCTCCCTGTCTCTGCCCGCTCTCCCTGTCTCTGCCCGCTCTCCCTGTCTCTGCCCGCTCTCCCTCTCTCTGCCCGCTCTCCCTCTCTCTGCCCGCTCTCCCTCTCTCTGCCCGCTCTCCCTCTCTCTGCCCGCTCTCCCTCTCTCTGCCCGCTCTCCCTCTCTCTGCCCGCTCTCCCTCTCTCTGCCCGCTCTCCCTCTCTCTGCCCGCTCTCCCTCTCTCTGCCCGCTCTCCCTCTCTCTGCCCGCTCTCCCTCTCTCTGCCCGCTCTCCCTCTCTCTGCCCGCTCTCCCTCTCTCTCCGTCTCTCTCCGTCTCTCTCCGTCTCTCTCCGTCTCTCTCCGTCTCTCTCCGTCTCTCTCCGCCTCTCTCCGCCTCTCTCCGCCTCTCTCTCTCCGTCTGCCTCTCGCCTCTCTCTCTCCGTCTGCCTCTCGCCTCTCTCTCTCGATCTGCCTCTCGCCTCTCTCTCTCGATCTGCCTCTCGCCTGTCTCTCTCTCTCGATCTGCCTCTCGCCTGTCTCTCTCTCTCGATCTGCTTCTCGCCGGTCTCTCTCTCTCGATCTGCCTCTTGCCTCTCTCGCTCTGCCTCTTGCCTCTCTCTCTCTCGATCTCCCTCTCGCCTCTCTCTCTCTCGATCTGCCTCTCTCTCTCGCCTCTTGCCTCTCTCTCTCTCTCGCCTCCCTCTCTCTCTCTCTCTCTCTCGCCTCCCCCTCTCTCTCTCGTCTCTCCCTCTCTCTCTTGACTCCCTCTCCATCTCTCGATCTGCCTCTCGCCTCCCTCTCCATCTCTCGATCTGCCTCTCGCCTCTCTCTCTCGATCTTCCTCTCGCCTCTCGCTCCCTCTCCATCTGCCTCTCGCCTCTCTCTCTCTCTCCATCTGCCTCTCGCCTCTCTCTCTCGATCTGGCTCTTGCCTCTCCCTCTCTCCATCTGCCTCTCGCCTCTGCCTCTCTCCATCTGCCTCTCGCCTCTCCCTCTTTCGAACTGCCTCTCGCCTCTCTCCCTCTCTCGATCTGCATCTCGCCGCTCTCTCTCTCTCGCCTCTGTCTCCCTCTCTCTCTCTCTCGATCTGCCTCTCGCCTCTCTCTCTCTCCGTCTGCCTCTCGCCTCTCTCTCTCTCAATCTGTCTCTCTGTCTCTCTCTCTGGTCTCTCTCTCTGTCTCTCTCCGTCTCTCTCCGTCTCTCTCCGCCTCTCTCCGCCTCTCTCCGCCTCTCTCCGCCTCTCTCCGCCTCTCTCCGCCTCTCTCCGCCTCTCTCCGCATCTCTCCGCCTCTCTCTGCCTCTCTCTGTCTCTCTCTCTCGATCTGCCTCTCTCTCTCGATCTGCCTCTCGCCTCTCTCTCTCCGTCTGCCTCTCGCCTCTCTCTCTCCGTCTGCCTCTCGCCTCTCTCCGTCTGCCTCTCGCCTCTCTCTCTCGATCTGCCTCTCGCCTCTCTCTCTCGATCAGCCTCTCGCCTCTCTCTCTCTCGATCTGCCTCTCGCCCTCTCTCTGTCTCTCTCTCTGTCTCTCTCTCTGTCTCTCTCTCTGTCTCTCTCTCTGTCTCTCTCTCTGTCTCTCTCTCTGTCTCTCTCTCTGTCTCTCTCTCTGTCTCTCTCTCTGTGTCTCTCTCTGTGTCTCTCTCTGTCTCTCTCTCTCCCTCTCTCTCGATCTGCCTCTCTCTCCCTCTCTCTCGATCTGCCTCTCGTCTCTCCCTCGATCTGCCTCTCGCCTTTCTCATTCTTGATCTGCTTCTCGCCTTTCTCTCTGTCGATATGCCTCTCGCCTCTCTCTCTCTCTGCCTCTCGCCTCTCTCTCTCTCTGCCTCTCGCCTCTCGCCTCTCTCTCTGTCTCTCTCTCTGTCTCTCTCTCTGTCTCTCTCTCGCCTCTCTGTGTGTGTGTGTCTCTCTCTCCCTCTCTCTCGATCTGTCTCTCTCTCTCTCTCGATCTGTCTCTCTCTCCCTCTCTCTCGATGTGCCTTTCCCTCTCTCTCGATCTGCCTCTCGCCTCTCTCTCGATCTGCCTCTCGCCTCTCTCTCTCGATCTGCCTCTCGCCTCTCTCTCTCGATCTGCCTCTCGCCTCTCTCTCTCGATCTGCCTCTCGCCTCTCTCTCTCGATCTGCCTCTCGCCTCTCTCTCTCGATCTGCCTCTCGCCTCTCTCTCTCGATCTGCCTCTCGCCTCTCTCTCTCGATCTGCCTCTCGCCTCTCTCTCTCGATCTGCCTCTCGCCTCTCTCTCTCGATCTGCCTCTCGCCTCTCTCTCTCGATCTGCCTCTCGCCTCTCCCTCTCTCGATCTGCCTCTCGCCTCTCCCTCTCTCGATCCGCCTCTCGCCTCTTCCTCTCTCGATCCGCCTCTCCCTCTCTCGATCTGCCTTTCGCCTCCCTCTCTCGATCTGCCTTTCGCCTCCCTCTCTCGATCTGCCTTTCGCCTCCCTCTCTCGATCTGCCTTTCGCCTCTCTCTCTCGATCTGCCTCTCTCTCTCTCGATCTGCCTCTCGCCTCTCTCTCTCTCGATCTGCCTCTCGCCTCTCTCTCTCTTGATCTGCCTCTCGCCTCTCTCTCTCTCGATCTGCCTCTCGCCTCTCTCTCTCTCGATCTGCCTCTCGCCTCTCTCTCTCTCGATCTGCCTCTCGCCTCTCTCTCTCTCGATCTGCCTCTCGCCTCTCTCTCTCTCTCTCTTGCTTCTCTCTGTCTCTCTCTCGCCTCTCGCTGTGTCTCTCTCTCTCTCGATCTGCCTCTCGCCTCTCTCTCTCTCTCTCGATCTGCCTCTCGCCTCTTCCTCTCTCGATCCGCCTCTCCCTCTCTCGATCTGCCTTTCGCCTCCCTCTCTCGATCTGCCTTTCGCCTCTCTCGATCTGCCTCTCTCTCTCTTGATCTGCCTCTCGCCTCTCTCTCTCTCGATCTGCCTCTCGCCTCTCTCTCTCTCGATCTGCCTCTCGCCTCTCTCTATCTCGATCTGCCTCTCGCCTCTCTCTCTCTCGATCTGCCTCTCGCCTCTCTCTCTCTCTCTCTTGCTTCTCTCTGTCTCTCTCTCGCCTCTCGCTGTGTCTCTCTCTCTCTCGATCTGCCTCTCGCCTCTCTCTCTCTCTCGATCTGCCTCTCGCCTCTCTCTCTCTCTCGATCTGCCTCTCGCCTCTCTCTCTCTCTCTCTGCCTCTCGCCTCTCTCTCTCTCGATCTGCCTCTCGCCTCTCTCTCTCTCGATCTGCCTCTCGCCTCTCTCTCTCTCGATTTGCCTCTCGCCTCTCTCTCTCTCTCTCTTGCTTCTCTCTGTCTCTCTCTCGCCTCTCGCTGTGTCTCTCTCTCTCTCTCTCCCTCTCTCTCGATCTGCCTCTCGTCTCTCTCTCTCGATCTGCCTCTCGCCTCTCTCTCGCGATCTGCCTCTCGCCTCCCTCTCGCGATCTGCCTCTTGCCTCTCTCTCTCGATCTGCCTCTCGCCTCTCTCTCGATCTGCCTCTCGCCTCTCTCTCTCGATCTGCCTCTCGCCTCTCTCTCTCGATCTGCCTCTCGCCTCTTTCACTCGATCTGCCTCTCGCCTCTCTCTCTCGATCTGCCTCTCGCCTCTCTCTCTCGATCTGCCTCTGGCCTCTCTCTCTCGATCTGCCTCTCGCCTTTCTCTCTCGATCTGCCTCTCGCCTCTCTCTCGCGATCTGCCTCTCGCCTCTCTCTCGCGATCTACCTCTCGCCTCTCTCTCGCGATCTGCCTCTCGCCTCTCTCTCTCGATCTGCCTCTCGCCTCTCTCTCGATCTGCCTCTCTCTCTCGATCTGCCTCTCGCCTGTCCCTCTCTCTCGATCTGCCTCTCGCCTGTCCCTCTCTCTCGATCTGCCTCTCGCCTGTCCCTCTCTCTCGATCTGCCTCTCGCCTGTCCCTCTCTCTCGATCTGCCTCTCGCCTGTCCCTCTCTCTCGATCTGCCTCTCGCCTGTCCCTCTCTCTCGATCTGCCTCTCGCCTGTCCCGCTCTCTCGATCTGCCTCTCGCCTCTCTCTCTCTCGATTTGCCACTCGCCTCTCTCTCTCTCTCTCTCTTGCTTCTCTCTGTCTCTCTCTCGCCTCTCGCTGTGTCTCTCTCTCTCTCTCGATCTGCCTCTCTCCACTCTCTCTCGATCTGCCTCTCGCCTCTCTCTCTCGATCTGCCTCTCGCCTCTCTCTCTCGATCTGCCTCTCGCCTCTCTCTCTCGACCTGCCTCTCGCCTCTCTCTCTCGACCTGCCTCTCGCCTCTCTCTCTCGACCTGCCTCTCGCCTCTCTCTCTCGACCTGCCTCTCGCCTCTCTCTCGCGATCTGCCTCTCGCCTCTCTCTCGCGATCTGCCTCTCGCCTCTCTCTCTCGATCTGCCTCTCGCCTCTCTCTCTCGATCTGCCTCTCGCCTCTCTCTCTCGATCTGCCTCTCGCCTCTCTCTCTCGATCTGCCTCTCGCCTCTCTCTCTCGATCTGCCTCTCGCCTCTCTCTCTCGATCTGCCTCTCGCCTCTCTCTCTCGATCTGCCTCTCGCCTCTCTCTCTCGATCTGCCTCTCGCCTCTCTCTCGATCTGCCTCTCGCCTCTCTCTCGATCTGCCTCTCGCCTCTCTCTCGATCTGCCTCTCGCCTCTCTCTCGATCTGCCTCTCTCTCTCTTGATCTGCCTCTCGCCTCTCTCTCTCTCGATCTGCCTCTCGCCTCTCTCTCTCGATCTGCCTCTCGCCTCTCTCTCTCGATCTGCCTCTCGCCTCTCTCTCTCGATCTGCCTCTCGCCTCTCTCTCTCGATCTGCCTCTCGCCTCTCTCTCTCGATCTGCTTCTCGCGTCTCTCTCTCTCTCGATCTGCTTCTCGCGTCTCTCTCTCGCCTCTCGCTGTGTCTCTCTCTCTCTCTCTCTCCGCCTCTCTCAATCTGCCTCTCGCCTCTCCTTCTCTCAATCTGCCTCTGCCTCTCCCTCTCTCGATCTGCCTCTCGCCTCTCCCTCTCTCGATCTGCCTCTCGCCTCTCCCTCTCTCGATCTGCCTCTCGCCTCTTCCTCTCTCGATCCGCCTCTCCCTCTCTCGATCTGCCTTTCGCCTCCCTCTCTCGATCTGCCTTTCGCCTCTCTCTCGATCTGCCTCTCTCTCTCTTGATCTGCCTCTCGCCTCTATCTCTCTCGATCTGCCTCTCGCCTCTCTCTCTCGATCTGCCTCTCGCCTCTCTCTCTCGATCTGCCTCTCGCCTCTCTCTCTCGATCTGCCTCTCGCCTCTCTCTCTCGATCTGCCTCTCGCCTCTCTCTCTCGATCTGCCTCTCGCCTCTCTCTCTCGATCTGCCTCTCGCCTCTCTCTCTCGATCTGCCTCTCGCCTCTCTCTCTCGATCTGCCTCTCGCCTCTCTCTCTCGATCTGCCTCTCGCCTCTCTCTCTCGATCTGCCTCTCGCCTCTCTCTCTCGATCTGCCTCTCGCCTCTCTCTCTCGATCTGCCTCTCGCCTCTCTCTCTCGATCTGCCTCTCGCCTCTCTCTCTCGATCTGCCTCTCGCCTCCCTCTCCATCTCTCGATCTGCCTCTCGCCTCCCTCTCCATCTCTCGATCTGCCTCTCGCCTCCCTCTCCATCTCTCGATCTGCCTCTCGCCTCTCGCTCCCTCTCCATCTGCCTTTCGCCTCTCTCTCTCTCTCCATCTGCCTCTCGCCTCTCTCTCTCGATCTGCCTCTTGCCTCCCTCTCCATCTCTCGATCTGCCTCTCGCCTCCCTCTCCATCTCTCGATCTGCCTCTCGCCTCTCGCTCCCTCTCCATCTGCCTCTCGCCTCTCTCTCTCTCTCCATCTGCCTCTCGCCTCTCTCTCTCGATCTGCCTCTTGCCTCTCCCTCCCTCCATCTGCCTCTCGCCTCTGCCTCTCTCCATCTGCCTCTCGCCTCTCCCTCTTTCGAACTGCCTCTCGCCTCTCTCCCTCTCTCGATCTGCATCTCGCCGCTCTCTCTCTCTCTCTCGCCTCTGTCTCCCTCTCTCTCTCTCTCGATCTGCCTCTCGCCTCTCTCTCTCTCTCGATCTGCCTCTCGCCTCTCTCTCTCTCGATCTGCCTCTCGCCTCTCTCTCTCTCGATCTGCCTCTCGCCTCTCTCTCTCTCGATTTGCCTCTCGCCTCTCTCTCTCTCTCTCTTGCTTCTCTCTGTCTCTCTCCCGCCTCTCGCTGTGTCTCTCTCTCTCTCTCCCTCTCTCTCGATCTGCCTCTCGCCTCTCTCTCTCTCTCGGTCTGCCTCTCGCCTCTCTCTCTCTCTCTCTGCCTCTCGCCTCTCTCTCTCTCGATCTGCCTCTCGCCTCTCTCTCTCTCGATTTGCCTCTCGCCTCTCTCTCTCTCTCTTGCTTCTCTCTGTCTCTCTCTCGCCTCTCGCTGTGTCTCTCTCTCTCTCTCGATCTGCCTCTCGCCTCTCTCTCTCTCTCGATCTGCCTCTCGCCTCTCTCTCTCTCGAACTGCCTCTCGCCTCTCTCTCTCTCGATTTGCCTCTCGCCTCTCTCTCTCTCTCTCTTGCTTCTCTCTGTCTCTCTCTCGCCTCTCGCTGTGTCTCTCTCTCTCTCTCCCTCTCTCTCGATCTGCCTCTCGCCTCTCTCTCTCTCTCGATCTGCCTCTCGCCTCTCTCTCTCTCTCTCTGCCTCTCGCCTCTCTCTCTCTCGATCTGCCTCTCGCCTCTCTCTCTCTCGATTTGCCTCTCGCCTCTCTCTCTCTCTCTCTTGCTTCTCTCTGTCTCTCTCTCGCCTCTCGCTGTGTCTCTCTCTCTCTCTCTCCCTCTCTCTCGATCTGCCTCTCGTCTCTCTCTCTCTATCTGCCTCTCGCCTCTCTCTCGCGATCTGCCTCTCGCCTCCCTCTCGCGATCTGCCTCTCGCCTCTCTCTCTCGATCTGCCTCTCGCCTCTCTCTCTCGATCTGCCTCTCGCCTCTCTCTCTCGATCTGCCTCTCGCCTCTCTCTCTCGATCTGCCTCTCGCCTCTCTCTCTCGATCTGCCTCTCGCCTCTCTCTCGCGATCTGCCTCTCGCCTCTCTCTCGCGATCTGCCTCTCGCCTCTCTCTCGCGATCTGCCTCTCGCCTCTCTCTCGCGATCTGCCTCTCGCCTCTCTCTCTCGATCAGCCTCTCGCCTCTCTCTCTCGATCAGCCTCTCGCCTCTCTCTCTCGATCAGCCTCTCGCCTCTCTCTCTCGATCAGCCTCTCGCCTCTCTCTCTCGATCTGCCTCTCGCCTCTCTCTCTCGATCTGCCTCTCGCCTCTGCCTCTCTCCATCTGCCTCTCGCCTCTCCCTCTTTCGAACTGCCTCTCGCCTCTCTCTCTCTCTCGATCTGCCTCTCGCCTCTCTCTCTCTCTCTCTGCCTCTCGCCTCTCTCTCTCTCGATCTGCCTCTCGCCTCTCTCTCTCTCGATTTGCCTCTCGCCTCTCTCTCTCTCTCTCTTGCTTCTCTCTGTCTCTCTCTCGCCTCTCGCTGTGTCTCTCTCTCTCTCTCTCCCTCTCTCTCGATCTGCCTCTCGTCTCTCTCTCTCTATCTGCCTCTCGCCTCTCTCTCGCGATCTGCCTCTCGCCTCCCTCTCGCGATCTGCCTCTCGCCTCTCTCTCTCGATCTGCCTCTCGCCTCTCTCTCTCGATCTGCCTCTCGCCTCTCTCTCTCGATCTGCCTCTCGCCTCTCTCTCTCGATCTGCCTCTCGCCTCTCTCTCTCGATCTGCCTCTCGCCTCTCTCTCGCGATCTGCCTCTCGCCTCTCTCTCGCGATCTGCCTCTCGCCTCTCTCTCGCGATCTGCCTCTCGCCTCTCTCTCGCGATCTGCCTCTCGCCTCTCTCTCTCGATCAGCCTCTCGCCTCTCTCTCTCGATCAGCCTCTCGCCTCTCTCTCTCGATCAGCCTCTCGCCTCTCTCTCTCGATCAGCCTCTCGCCTCTCTCTCTCGATCAGCCTCTCGCCTCTCTCTCTCGATCAGCCTCTCGCCTCTCTCTCTCGATCAGCCTCTCGCCTCTCTCTCTCGATCAGCCTCTCGCCTCTCTCTCTCGATCAGCCTCTCGCCTCTCTCTCTCGATCAGCCTCTCGCCTCTCTCTCTCGATCAGCCTCTCGCCTCTCTCTCTCGATCAGCCTCTCGCCTCTCTCTCTCGATCAGCCTCTCGCCTCTCTCTCTCGATCAGCCTCTCGCCTCTCTCTCTCGATCAGCCTCTCGCCTCTCTCTCTCGATCAGCCTCTCGCCTCTCTCTCTCGATCAGCCTCTCGCCTCTCTCTCTCGATCAGCCTCTCGCCTCTCTCTCTCGATCAGCCTCTCGCCTCTCTCTCTCGATCAGCCTCTCGCCTCTCTCTCTCGATCAGCCTCTCGCCTCTCTCTCTCGATCAGCCTCTCGCCTCTCTCTCTCGATCAGCCTCTCGCCTCTCTCTCTCGATCAGCCTCTCGCCTCTCTCTCTCGATCAGCCTCTCGCCTCTCTCTCTCGATCAGCCTCTCGCCTCTCTCTCTCGATCTGCCTCTCGCCTCTCTCTCTCGATCTGCCTCTCGCCTCTCTCTCTCGATCTGCCTCTCGCCTCTCTCTCTGTCGATATGCCTCTCGCCTCTCTCTCTCTCTCTGCCTCTCGCCTCTCGCCTCTCTCTCTGTCTCTCTCTCTGTCTCTGTCTCTGTCTCTCTCTCTGTCTCTCTCTCGCCTCTCTCTGTGTGTGAGTCTCTCTCTCCCTCTCTCTCGATCTGTCTCTCTCTCTTTCTCGATCTGTCTCTCTCTCCCTCTCTCTCGATCTGCCTTTCCCTCTCTCTCGATCTGCCTCTCGCCTCTCTCTCGATCTGCCTCTCGCCTCTCTCTCGATCTGCCTCTCGCCTCTCTCTCTCGATCTGCCTCTCGCCTCTCTCTCTCGATCTGCCTCTCGCCTCTCTCTCTCGATCTGCCTCTCGCCTCTCTCTCTCGATCTGCCTCTCGCCTCTCTCTCGATCTGCCTCTTCGCCTCTGTCTCTCTCGATCTGCCTCTTCGCCTCTCTCTCTCTCGATCTGCCTCTCGCCTCTCTCTCTCGATCTGCCTCTCGCCTGTCTCTCTCTCTCGATCTGCCTATGGCCTCTCTCTCTCTTGATCTGCCTCTCGCCTCTCTCTCTCGATCTGCCTCTCGCCTCTCTCTCTCGATCTGCCTCTCGCCTCTCTCTCTCGATCTGCCTCTCGCCTCTCTCTCTCGATCTGCCTCTCGCCTCTCTCTCTCGATCTGCCTCTCGCCTCTCTCTCTCGATCTGCCTCTCGCCTCTCTCTCTCGATCTGCCTCTCGCCTCTCTCTCTCTCGATCTGCCTCTCGCCCTCTCTCTGTCTCTCTCTCTGTCTCTCTCTCTGTCTCTCTCTCTGTCTCTCTCTCTGTCTCTCTCTCTGTCTCTCTCTCTGTCTCTCTCTCTGTCTCTCTCTCTGTCTCGATCTGCCTCTCTCTCCCTCTCGATCTGCCTCTCGTCTCTCCCTCGATCTGCCTCTCGTCTTTCTCATTCTCGATCTGCTTCTCGCCTTTCTCTCTGTCGATATGCCTCTCGCCTCTCTCTCTCTCTGCCTCTCGCCTCTCTCTCTCTGTCTCTCTCTCTGTCTCTCTCTCTGTCTCTCTCTCTGTCTCTCTCTCTGTCTCTCTCTCTGTCTCTCTCTCTGTCTCTCTCTCTGTCTCTCTCTCTGTCTCCCTCTCTCTCGATCTGCCTCTCTCTCCCTCTCTCTCGATCTGCCTCTCGTCTCTCCCTCGATCTGCCTCTCGCCTTTCTCATTCTCGATCTGCTTCTCGCCTTTCTCTCTGTCGATATGCCTCTCGCCTCTCTCTCTCTCTGTCTCTCTCTCTGTCTCTCTCTCTGTCTCTCTCTGTCTCTCTCTCTGTCTCTCTCTCTGTCTCTCTCTCGCCTCTCTCTGTGTGTGTGTCTGTCTCTCTCTCTCTCTCGATCTGTCTCTCTCTCCCTCTCTCTCGATGTGCCTTTCCCTCTCTGTCGATCTGCTTCTCGCCTCTCTCTCGATCTGCCTCTCGCCTCTCTCTCTCGATCTGCCTCTCGCCTCTCTCTCTCGATCTGCCTCTCGCCTCTCTCTCTCGATCTGCCTCTCGCCTCTCTCTCTCGATCTGCCTCTCGCCTCTCTCTCTCGATCTGCCTCTCGCCTCTCTCTCTCGATCTGCCTCTCGCCTCTCTCTCTCGATCTGCCTCTCGCCTCTCTCTCTCGATCTGCCTCTCGCCTCTCTCTCTCGATCTGCCTCTCGCCTCTCTCTCTCGATCTGCCTCTCGCCTCTCTCTCTCGATCTGCCTCTCGCCTCTCTCTCTCGATCTGCCTCTCGCCTCTCTCTCTCGATCTGCCTCTCGCCTCTCTCGATCTGCCTCTCGCCTCTCTCTCTCGATCTGCCTCTCGCCTCTCTCTCTCGATCTGCCTCTAGCCTCTCTCTCTCGATCTGCCTCTAGCCTCTCTCTCTCGATCTGCCTCTCGCCTCTCTCTCTCGATCTGCCTCTCGCCTCTCTCTCTCGATCTGCCTCTCGCCTCTCTCTCTCGATCTGCCTCTCGCCTCTCTCTCTCGATCTGCCTCTCGCCTCTCTCTCTCGATCTGCCTCTCGCCTCTCTCTCTCGATCTGCCTCTCGCCTCTCTCTCTCGATCTGCCTCTCGCCTCTCTCTCTCGATCTGCCTCTCGCCTCTCTCTCTCGATCTGCCTCTCGCCTCTCTCTCTCGATCTGCCTCTCGCCTCTCTCTCTCGATCTGCCTCTCGCCTCTCTCTCTCGATCTGCCTCTCGCCTCTCTCTCTCGATCTGCCTCTCGCCTCTCTCTCTCGATCTGCCTCTCGCCTCTCTCTCTCGATCTGCCTCTCGCCTCTCTCTCTCGATCTGCCTCTCGCCTCTCTCTCTCGATCTGCCTCTCGCCTCTCTCTCTCGATCTGCCTCTCGCCTCTCTCTCTCGATCTGCCTCTCGCCTCTCTCTCTCGATCTGCCTCTCGCCTCTCTCTCTCGATCTGCCTCTCGCCTCTCTCTCTCGATCTGCCTCTCGCCTCTCTCTCTCGATCTGCCTCTCGCCTCTCTCTCTCGATCTGCCTCTCGCCTCTCTCTCTCGATCTGCCTCTCGCCTCTCTCTCTCGATCTGCCTCTCGCCTCTCTCTCTCGATCTGCCTCTCGCCTCTCTCTCTCGATCTGCCTCTCGCCTCTCTCTCTCGATCTGCCTCTCGCCTCTCTCTCTCGATCTGCCTCTCGCCTCTCTCTCTCGATCTGCCTCTCGCCTCTCTCTCTCGATCTGCCTCTCGCCTCTCTCTCTCGATCTGCCTCTCGCCTCTCTCTCTCGATCTGCCTCTCGCCTCTCTCTCTGTCGATCTGCCTCTCGCCTCTCTCTCTGTCGATCTGCCTCTCGCCTCTCTCTCTGTCGATCTGCCTCTCGCCTCTCTCTCTGTCGATATGCCTCTCGCCTCTCGCCTCTCTCTCTGTCTCTCTCTCTGTCTCTGTCTCTGTCTCTCTCTCTGTCTCTCTCTCGCCTCTCTCTGTGTGTGAGTCTCTCTCTCCCTCTCTCTCGATCTGTCTCTCTCTCTTTCTCGATCTGTCTCTCTCTCCCTCTCTCTCGATCTGCCTTTCCCTCTCTCTCGATCTGCCTCTCGCCTCTCTCTCGATCTGCCTCTCGCCACTCTCTCGATCTGCCTCTCGCCTCTCTCTCTCGATCTGCCTCTCGCCTCTCTCTCTCGATCTGCCTCTCGCCTCTCTCTCGATCTGCCTCTTCGCCTCTGTCTCTCTCGATCTGCCTCTTCGCCTCTCTCTCTCTCGATCTGCCTCTCGCCTCTCTCTCTCGATCTGCCTCTCGCCTCTCTCTCTCTCTCGATCTGCCTATGGCCTCTCTCTCTCTTGATCTGCCTCTCGCCTCTCTCTCTCTCTCGATCTGCTTCTCGCGTCTCTCTCTCGCCTCTCGCTGTGTCTCTCTCTCTCTTTCTCTCCCCCTCTCTCAATCTGCCTCTCGCCTCTCCTTCTCTCAATCTGCCTCTGCCTCTCCCTCTCTCGATCTGCCTCTCGCCTCTCCCTCTCTCGATCTGCCTCTCGCCTCTCCCTCTCTCGATCTGCCTCTCGCCTCTCCCTCTCTCGATCTGCCTCTCGCCTCTTCCTCTCTCGATCCTCCTCTCCCTCTCTCGATCTGTCTTTCGCCTCCCTCTCTTGATCTGCCTTTCGCCTCTCTCTCTCGATCTGCCTCTCTCTCTCTTGATCTGCCTCTCGCCTCTCTCTCTCTCGATCTGCCTCTCGCCTCTCTCTCTCTCGATCTGCCTCTCGCCTCTCTCTCTCTCGATCTGCCTCTCGCCTCTCTCTCTCTCTCTCTCTTGCTTCTCTCTGTCTCTCTCTCGCCTCTCGCTGTGTCTCTCTCTCTCTCTCGATCTGCCTCTCGCCTCTCTCTCTCTCTCGATCTGCCTCTCGCCTCTCTCTCTCTCTCTCTGCCTCTCGCCTCTCTCTCTCTCTCTCTGCCTCTCGCCTCTCTCTCTCTCGATCTGCCTCTCGCCTCTCTCTCTCTCGATCTGCCTCTCGCCTCTCTCTCTCTCGATCTGCCTCTCGCCTCTCTCTCTCTCAATTTGCCTCTCGCCTCTCTCTCTCTCTCTCTTGCTTCTCTCTGTCTCTCTCTCGCCTCTCGCTGTGTCTCTCTCTCTCTCCCTCTCTCTCGATCTGCCTCTCGTCTCTCTCTCTCTATCTGCCTCTCGCCTCTCTCTTGCGATCTGCCTCTCGCCTCCCTCTCGCGATCTGCCTCTCGCCTCCCTCTCGCGATCTGCCTCTCGCCTCTCTCTCTCGATCTGCCTCTCGCCTCTCTCTCTCGATCTGCCTCTCGCCTCTCTCTCTCGATCTGCCTCTCGCCTCTCTCTCTCGATCTGCCTCTCGCCTCTCTCTCTCGATCTGCCTCTCGCCTCTCTCTCTCGATCTGCCTCTCGCCTCTCTCTCTCGATCTGCCTCTCGCCTCTCTCTCGCGATCTGCCTCTCGCCTCTCTCTCGCGATCTGCCTCTCGCCTCTCTCTCTCGATCTGCCTCTCGCCTCTCTCTCTCGATCTGCCTCTCGCCTCTCTCTCTCGATCTGCCTCTCGCCTCTCTCTCTCGATCTGCCTCTCGCCTCTCTCTCTCGATCTGCCTCTCGCCTCTCTCTCTCGATCTGCCTCTCGCCTCTCTCTCTCGATCTGCCTCTCGCCTCTCTCTCTCGATCTGCCTCTCGCCTCTCTCTCTCGATCAGCCTCTCGCCTCTCTCTCTCGATCAGCCTCTCTCTCTCGATCAGCCTCTCGCCTCTCTCTCTCGATCAGCCTCTCGCCTCTCTCTCTCGATCTGCCTCTCGCCTCTCTCTCGATCAGCCTCTCGCCTCTCTCTCTCGATCAGCCTCTCGCCTCTCTCTCTCGATCAGCCTCTCGCCTCTCTCTCTCGATCAGCCTCTCGCCTCTCTCTCTCGATCAGCCTCTCGCCTCTCTCTCTCGATCAGCCTCTCGCCTCTCTCTCTCGATCAGCCTCTCGCCTCTCTCTCTCGATCAGCCTCTCGCCTCTCTCTCTCGATCAGCCTCTCGCCTCTCTCTCTCGATCAGCCTCTCGCCTCTCTCTCTCGATCAGCCTCTCGCCTCTCTCTCTCGATCAGCCTCTCGCCTCTCTCTCTCGATCAGCCTCTCGCCTCTCTCTCTCGATCAGCCTCTCGCCTCTCTCTCTCGATCAGCCTCTCGCCTCTCTCTCTCGATCAGCCTCTCGCCTCTCTCTCTCGATCAGCCTCTCGCCTCTCTCTCTCTCGATCTGCCTCTCGCCTCTCTCTCTCTCGATCTGCCTCTCGCCCTCTCTCTCTCTCGATCTGCCTCTCGCCCTCTCTCTGTCTCTCTCTGTCTCTCTCTGTCTCCCTGTGTCTCTCTCTGTCTCTCTCTCTGTCTCTCTCTCTGTCTCTCTCTGTCTCTCTGTCTCTCTCTCTTTCTCTCTCTCTGTCTCTCGATCTGCCTCTCGTCTCTCCCTCGATCTGCCTCTCGCCTTTCTCATTCTCGATCTGCTTCTCGCCTTTCTCTCTGTCGATATGCCTCTCGCCTCTCTCTCTCTCTGTCTCTCTCTCTGTCTCTCTCTCTGTCTCTCTCTCTGTCTCTCTCTCGCCTCTCTCTGTGTGTGTGTCTCTCTCTCCCTCTCTCTTGATCTGTCTCTCTCTCTCTCTCGATCTGTCTCTCTCTCCCTCTCTCTCGATGTGCCTTTCCCTCTCTCTCGATCTGCCTCTCGCCTCTCTCTCGATCTGCCTCTTCGCCTCTGTCTCTCTCGATCTGCCTTTCGCCTCTCTCTCTCTCGATCTGCCTCTCGCCTCTCTCTCTCTCTCGATCTGCCTCTCGCCTCTCTCTCTCTCTCGATCTGCCTCTGGCCTCTCTCTCTCTCGATCTGCCTCTCGCCTCTCTCTCTCTCTCGATCTGCTTCTCGCGTCTCTCTCTCGCCTCTCGCTGTGTCTCTCTCTCTCTCTCCCCCTCTCTCAATCTGCCTCTGCCTCTCCCTCTCTCGATCTGCCTCTCGCCTCTCCCTCTCTCGATCCGCCTCTCCCTCTCTCGATCTGCCTTTCGCCTCCCTCTCTCGATCTGCCTTTCGCCTCTCTCTCTCGATCTGCCTCTCTCTCTCTTGATCTGCCTCTCGCCTCTCTCTCTCTCGATCTGCCTCTCGCCTCTCTCTCTCTCGATCTGCCTCTCGCCTCTCTCTCTCTCGATCTGCCTCTCGCCTCTCTCTCTCTCGATCTGTCTCTCGCCTCTCTCTCTCTCGATCTGCCTCTCGCCTCTCTCTCTCTCTCTCTTGCTTCTCTCTGTCTCTCTCTCGCCTCTCGCTGTGTCTCTCTCTCTCTCTCGATCTGCCTTTCGCCTCTCTCTCTCTCGATCTGCCTCTCGCCTCTCCCTCTCTCGATCTGCCTCTCTCTCCCTCTCTCTCTCTTGCTTCCCTCTCTCTCGATCTGCCTCTCGCCTCTCTCTCGATCTGCCTCTCGCCTCTCTCTCGATCTGCCTCTCGCCTCTCTCTCTCGATCTGCCTCTCGCCTCTCTCTCTCGATCTGCCTCTCGCCTCTCTCTCTCGATCTGCCTCTCGCCTCTCTCTCTCGATCTGCCTCTCGCCTCTCTCTCTCGATCTGCCTCTCGCCTCTCTCTCGATCTGCCTCTTCGCCTCTGTCTCTCTCGATCTGCCTCTTCGCCTCTCTCTCTCTCGATCTGCCTCTCGCCTCTCTCTCTCGATCTGCCTCTCGCCTCTCTCTCTCTCTCGATCTGCCTATGGCCTCTCTCTCTCTTGATCTGCCTCTCGCCTCTCTCTCTCTCTCGATCTGCTTCTCGCATCTCTCTCTCGCCTCTCGCTGTGTCTCTCTCTCTCTCTCTCTCCCCCTCTCTCAATCTGCCTCTCGCCTCTCCTTCTCTCAATCTGCCTCTGCCTCTCCCTCTCTCGATCTGCCTCTCGCCTCTCCCTCTCTCGATCTGCCTCTCGCCTCTCCCTCTCTCGATCTGCCTCTCGCCTCTCCCTCTCTCGATCTGCCTCTCGCCTCTTCCTCTCTCGATCCTCCTCTCCCTCTCTCGATCTGTCTTTCGCCTCCCTCTCTTGATCTGCCTTTCGCCTCTCTCTCTCGATCTGCCTCTCTCTCTCTTGATCTGCCTCTCGCCTCTCTCTCTCTCGATCTGCCTCTCGCCTCTCTCTCTCTCGATCTGCCTCTCGCCTCTCTCTCTCTCGATCTGCCTCTCGCCTCTCTCTCTCTCGATCTGCCTCTCGCCTCTCTCTCTCTCGATCTGCCTCTCGCCTCTCTCTCTCTCGATCTGCCTCTCGCCTCTCTCTCTCTCGATCTGCCTCTCGCCTCTCTCTCTCTCGATCTGCCTCTCGCCTCTCTCTCTCTCTCTCTTGCTTCTCTCTGTCTCTCTCTCGCCTCTCGCTGTGTCTCTCTCTCTCTCGATCTGCCTCTCGCCTCTCTCTCTCTCTCTCGATCTGCCTCTCGCCTCTTCCTCTCTCGATCCGCCTCTCCCTCTCTCGATCTGCCTTTTGCCTCCCTCTCTCGATCTGCCTTTCGCCTCTCTCGATCTGCCTCTCTCTCTCTTGATCTGCCTCTCGCCTCTCTCTCTCTCGATCTGCCTCTCGCCTCTCTCTCTCTCGATCTGCCTCTCGCCTCTCTCTATCTCGATCTGCCTCTCGCCTCTCTCTCTCTCGATCTGCCTCTCGCCTCTCTCTCTCTCTCTCTTGCTTCTCTCTGTCTCTCTCTCGCCTCTCGCTGTGTCTCTCTCTCTCTCTCGATCTGCCTCTCGCCTCTCTCTCTCTCTCTCGATCTGCCTCTCGCCTCTCTCTCTCTCTCTCTGCCTCTCGCCTCTCTCTCTCTCGATCTGCCTCTCGCCTCTCTCTCTCTCGATCTGCCTCTCGCCTCTCTCTCTCTCAATTTGCCTCTCGCCTCTCTCTCTCTCTCTCTCTTGCTTCTCTCTGTCTCTCTCTCGCCTCTCGCTGTGTCTCTCTCTCTCTCCCTCTCTCTCGATCTGCCTCTCGTCTCTCTCTCTCTATCTGCCTCTCGCCTCTCTCTCGCGATCTGCCTCTCGCCTCCCTCTCGCGATCTGCCTCTCGCCTCCCTCTCGCGATCTGCCTCTCGCCTCTCTCTCTCGATCTGCCTCTCGCCTCTCTCTCTCGATCTGCCTCTCGCCTCTCTCTCTCGATCTGCCTCTCGCCTCTCTCTCTCTCTCGGTCTGCCTCTCGCCTCTCTCTCTCTCTCTCTGCCTCTCGCCTCTCTCTCTCTCGATCTGCCTCTCGCCTCTCTCTCTCTCGATTTGCCTCTCGCCTCTCTCTCTCTCTCTTGCTTCTCTCTGTCTCTCTCTCGCCTCTCGCTGTGTCTCTCTCTCTCTCTCGATCTGCCTCTCGCCTCTCTCTCTCTCTCGATCTGCCTCTCGCCTCTCTCTCTCTCGAACTGCCTCTCGCCTCTCTCTCTCTCGATTTGCCTCTCGCCTCTCTCTCTCTCTCTCTTGCTTCTCTCTGTCTCTCTCTCGCCTCTCGCTGTGTCTCTCTCTCTCTCTCCCTCTCTCTCGATCTGCCTCTCGCCTCTCTCTCTCTCTCGATCTGCCTCTCGCCTCTCTCTCTCTCTCTCTGCCTCTCGCCTCTCTCTCTCTCGATCTGCCTCTCGCCTCTCTCTCTCTCGATTTGCCTCTCGCCTCTCTCTCTCTCTCTCTTGCTTCTCTCTGTCTCTCTCTCGCCTCTCGCTGTGTCTCTCTCTCTCTCTCTCCCTCTCTCTCGATCTGCCTCTCGTCTCTCTCTCTCTATCTGCCTCTCGCCTCTCTCTCGCGATCTGCCTCTCGCCTCCCTCTCGCGATCTGCCTCTCGCCTCTCTCTCTCGATCTGCCTCTCGCCTCTCTCTCTCGATCTGCCTCTCGCCTCTCTCTCTCGATCTGCCTCTCGCCTCTCTCTCTCGATCTGCCTCTCGCCTCTCTCTCTCGATCTGCCTCTCGCCTCTCTCTCGCGATCTGCCTCTCGCCTCTCTCTCGCGATCTGCCTCTCGCCTCTCTCTCGCGATCTGCCTCTCGCCTCTCTCTCGCGATCTGCCTCTCGCCTCTCTCTCTCGATCAGCCTCTCGCCTCTCTCTCTCGATCAGCCTCTCGCCTCTCTCTCTCGATCAGCCTCTCGCCTCTCTCTCTCGATCAGCCTCTCGCCTCTCTCTCTCGATCTGCCTCTCGCCTCTCTCTCTCGATCTGCCTCTCGCCTCTGCCTCTCTCCATCTGCCTCTCGCCTCTCCCTCTTTCGAACTGCCTCTCGCCTCTCTCTCTCTCTCGATCTGCCTCTCGCCTCTCTCTCTCTCTCTCTGCCTCTCGCCTCTCTCTCTCTCGATCTGCCTCTCGCCTCTCTCTCTCTCGATTTGCCTCTCGCCTCTCTCTCTCTCTCTCTTGCTTCTCTCTGTCTCTCTCTCGCCTCTCGCTGTGTCTCTCTCTCTCTCTCTCCCTCTCTCTCGATCTGCCTCTCGTCTCTCTCTCTCTATCTGCCTCTCGCCTCTCTCTCGCGATCTGCCTCTCGCCTCCCTCTCGCGATCTGCCTCTCGCCTCTCTCTCTCGATCTGCCTCTCGCCTCTCTCTCTCGATCTGCCTCTCGCCTCTCTCTCTCGATCTGCCTCTCGCCTCTCTCTCTCGATCTGCCTCTCGCCTCTCTCTCTCGATCTGCCTCTCGCCTCTCTCTCGCGATCTGCCTCTCGCCTCTCTCTCGCGATCTGCCTCTCGCCTCTCTCTCGCGATCTGCCTCTCGCCTCTCTCTCGCGATCTGCCTCTCGCCTCTCTCTCTCGATCAGCCTCTCGCCTCTCTCTCTCGATCAGCCTCTCGCCTCTCTCTCTCGATCAGCCTCTCGCCTCTCTCTCTCGATCAGCCTCTCGCCTCTCTCTCTCGATCAGCCTCTCGCCTCTCTCTCTCGATCAGCCTCTCGCCTCTCTCTCTCGATCAGCCTCTCGCCTCTCTCTCTCGATCAGCCTCTCGCCTCTCTCTCTCGATCAGCCTCTCGCCTCTCTCTCTCGATCAGCCTCTCGCCTCTCTCTCTCGATCAGCCTCTCGCCTCTCTCTCTCGATCAGCCTCTCGCCTCTCTCTCTCGATCAGCCTCTCGCCTCTCTCTCTCGATCAGCCTCTCGCCTCTCTCTCTCGATCAGCCTCTCGCCTCTCTCTCTCGATCAGCCTCTCGCCTCTCTCTCTCGATCAGCCTCTCGCCTCTCTCTCTCGATCAGCCTCTCGCCTCTCTCTCTCGATCAGCCTCTCGCCTCTCTCTCTCGATCAGCCTCTCGCCTCTCTCTCTCGATCAGCCTCTCGCCTCTCTCTCTCGATCAGCCTCTCGCCTCTCTCTCTCGATCAGCCTCTCGCCTCTCTCTCTCGATCAGCCTCTCGCCTCTCTCTCTCGATCAGCCTCTCGCCTCTCTCTCTCGATCAGCCTCTCGCCTCTCTCTCTCGATCAGCCTCTCGCCTCTCTCTCTCGATCTGCCTCTCGCCTCTCTCTCTCGATCTGCCTCTCGCCTCTCTCTCTCGATCTGCCTCTCGCCTCTCTCTCTGTCGATATGCCTCTCGCCTCTCTCTCTCTCTCTGCCTCTCGCCTCTCGCCTCTCTCTCTGTCTCTCTCTCTGTCTCTGTCTCTGTCTCTCTCTCTGTCTCTCTCTCGCCTCTCTCTGTGTGTGAGTCTCTCTCTCCCTCTCTCTCGATCTGTCTCTCTCTCTTTCTCGATCTGTCTCTCTCTCCCTCTCTCTCGATCTGCCTTTCCCTCTCTCTCGATCTGCCTCTCGCCTCTCTCTCGATCTGCCTCTCGCCTCTCTCTCGATCTGCCTCTCGCCTCTCTCTCTCGATCTGCCTCTCGCCTCTCTCTCTCGATCTGCCTCTCGCCTCTCTCTCTCGATCTGCCTCTCGCCTCTCTCTCTCGATCTGCCTCTCGCCTCTCTCTCGATCTGCCTCTTCGCCTCTGTCTCTCTCGATCTGCCTCTTCGCCTCTCTCTCTCTCGATCTGCCTCTCGCCTCTCTCTCTCGATCTGCCTCTCGCCTGTCTCTCTCTCTCGATCTGCCTATGGCCTCTCTCTCTCTTGATCTGCCTCTCGCCTCTCTCTCTCGATCTGCCTCTCGCCTCTCTCTCTCGATCTGCCTCTCGCCTCTCTCTCTCGATCTGCCTCTCGCCTCTCTCTCTCGATCTGCCTCTCGCCTCTCTCTCTCGATCTGCCTCTCGCCTCTCTCTCTCGATCTGCCTCTCGCCTCTCTCTCTCTCGATCTGCCTCTCGCCCTCTCTCTGTCTCTCTCTCTGTCTCTCTCTCTGTCTCTCTCTCTGTCTCTCTCTCTGTCTCTCTCTCTGTCTCTCTCTCTGTCTCTCTCTCTGTCTCTCTCTCTGTCTCTCTCTCTGTCTCGATCTGCCTCTCTCTCCCTCTCGATCTGCCTCTCGTCTCTCCCTCGATCTGCCTCTCGTCTTTCTCATTCTCGATCTGCTTCTCGCCTTTCTCTCTGTCGATATGCCTCTCGCCTCTCTCTCTCTCTGCCTCTCGCCTCTCTCTCTGTGTCTCTCTCTCTGTCTCTCTCTCTGTCTCTCTCTCTGTCTCTCTCTCTGTCTCTCTCTCTGTCTCTCTCTCTGTCTCTCTCTCTGTCTCTCTCTCTGTCTCTCTCTCTGTCTCTCTCTCTGTCTCTCTCTCTGTCTCCCTCTCTCTCGATCTGCCTCTCTCTCCCTCTCTCTCGATCTGCCTCTCGTCTCTCCCTCGATCTGCCTCTCGCCTTTCTCATTCTCGATCTGCTTCTCGCCTTTCTCTCTGTCGATATGCCTCTCGCCTCTCTCTCTCTCTGTCTCTCTCTCTGTCTCTCTCTCTGTCTCTCTCTGTCTCTCTCTCTGTCTCTCTCTCTGTCTCTCTCTCCCTCTCTCTCGATGTGCCTTTCCCTCTCTCTCGATCTGCCTCTCGCCTCTCTCTCTCGATCTGCCTCTCGCCTCTCTCTCTCGATCTGCCTCTCGCCTCTCTCTCTCGATCTGCCTCTCGCCTCTCTCTCTCGATCTGCCTCTCGCCTCTCTCTCTCGATCTGCCTCTCGCCTCTCTCTCTCGATCTGCCTCTCGCCTCTCTCTCTCGATCTGCCTCTCGCCTCTCTCTCTCGATCTGCCTCTCGCCTCTCTCTCTCGATCTGCCTCTCGCCTCTCTCTCTCGATCTGCCTCTCGCCTCTCTCTCTCGATCTGCCTCTCGCCTCTCTCTCTCGATCTGCCTCTCGCCTCTCTCTCTCGATCTGCCTCTCGCCTCTCTCTCTCGATCTGCCTCTCGCCTCTCTCTCTCGATCTGCCTCTCGCCTCTCTCTCTCGATCTGCCTCTCGCCTCTCTCTCTCGATCTGCCTCTCGCCTCTCTCTCTCGATCTGCCTCTCGCCTCTCTCTCGATCTGCCTCTTCGCCTCTGTCTCTCTCGATCTGCCTCTTCGCCTCTCTCTCTCTCGATCTGCCTCTCGCCTCTCTCTCTCGATCTGCCTCTCGCCTCTCTCTCTCTCTCGATCTGCCTATGGCCTCTCTCTCTCTTGATCTGCCTCTCGCCTCTCTCTCTCTCTCGATCTGCTTCTCGCGTCTCTCTCTCGCCTCTCGCTGTGTCTCTCTCTCTCTTTCTCTCCCCCTCTCTCAATCTGCCTCTCGCCTCTCCTTCTCTCAATCTGCCTCTGCCTCTCCCTCTCTCGATCTGCCTCTCGCCTCTCCCTCTCTCGATCTGCCTCTCGCCTCTCCCTCTCTCGATCTGCCTCTCGCCTCTCCCTCTCTCGATCTGCCTCTCGCCTCTTCCTCTCTCGATCCTCCTCTCCCTCTCTCGATCTGTCTTTCGCCTCCCTCTCTTGATCTGCCTTTCGCCTCTCTCTCTCGATCTGCCTCTCTCTCTCTTGATCTGCCTCTCGCCTCTCTCTCTCTCGATCTGCCTCTCGCCTCTCTCTCTCTCGATCTGCCTCTCGCCTCTCTCTCTCTCGATCTGCCTCTCGCCTCTCTCTCTCTCTCTCTCTTGCTTCTCTCTGTCTCTCTCTCGCCTCTCGCTGTGTCTCTCTCTCTCTCTCGATCTGCCTCTCGCCTCTCTCTCTCTCTCGATCTGCCTCTCGCCTCTCTCTCTCTCTCTCTGCCTCTCGCCTCTCTCTCTCTCTCTCTGCCTCTCGCCTCTCTCTCTCTCGATCTGCCTCTCGCCTCTCTCTCTCTCGATCTGCCTCTCGCCTCTCTCTCTCTCAATTTGCCTCTCGCCTCTCTCTCTCTCTCTCTTGCTTCTCTCTGTCTCTCTCTCGCCTCTCGCTGTGTCTCTCTCTCTCTCCCTCTCTCTCGATCTGCCTCTCGTCTCTCTCTCTCTATCTGCCTCTCGCCTCTCTCTTGCGATCTGCCTCTCGCCTCCCTCTCGCGATCTGCCTCTCGCCTCCCTCTCGCGATCTGCCTCTCGCCTCTCTCTCTCGATCTGCCTCTCGCCTCTCTCTCTCGATCTGCCTCTCGCCTCTCTCTCTCGATCTGCCTCTCGCCTCTCTCTCTCGATCTGCCTCTCGCCTCTCTCTCTCGATCTGCCTCTCGCCTCTCTCTCTCGATCTGCCTCTCGCCTCTCTCTCTCGATCTGCCTCTCGCCTCTCTCTCGCGATCTGCCTCTCGCCTCTCTCTCGCGATCTGCCTCTCGCCTCTCTCTCTCGATCTGCCTCTCGCCTCTCTCTCTCGATCTGCCTCTCGCCTCTCTCTCTCGATCTGCCTCTCGCCTCTCTCTCTCGATCTGCCTCTCGCCTCTCTCTCTCGATCTGCCTCTCGCCTCTCTCTCTCGATCTGCCTCTCGCCTCTCTCTCTCGATCTGCCTCTCGCCTCTCTCTCTCGATCTGCCTCTCGCCTCTCTCTCTCGATCTGCCTCTCGCCTCTCTCTCTCGATCAGCCTCTCGCCTCTCTCTCTCGATCAGCCTCTCTCTCTCGATCAGCCTCTCGCCTCTCTCTCTCGATCTGCCTCTCGCCTCTCTCTCGATCAGCCTCTCGCCTCTCTCTCTCGATCAGCCTCTCGCCTCTCTCTCTCGATCAGCCTCTCGCCTCTCTCTCTCGATCAGCCTCTCGCCTCTCTCTCTCGATCAGCCTCTCGCCTCTCTCTCTCGATCAGCCTCTCGCCTCTCTCTCTCGATCAGCCTCTCGCCTCTCTCTCTCGATCAGCCTCTCGCCTCTCTCTCTCGATCAGCCTCTCGCCTCTCTCTCTCGATCAGCCTCTCGCCTCTCTCTCTCGATCAGCCTCTCGCCTCTCTCTCTCGATCAGCCTCTCGCCTCTCTCTCTCGATCAGCCTCTCGCCTCTCTCTCTCGATCAGCCTCTCGCCTCTCTCTCTCGATCAGCCTCTCGCCTCTCTCTCTCGATCAGCCTCTCGCCTCTCTCTCTCGATCAGCCTCTCGCCTCTCTCTCTCTCGATCTGCCTCTCGCCTCTCTCTCTCTCGATCTGCCTCTCGCCCTCTCTCTCTCTCGATCTGCCTCTCTGTCTCTCTCTGTCTCTCTCTGTCTCTCTCTGTCTCCCTGTGTCTCTCTCTGTCTCTCTCTCTGTCTCTCTCTCTGTCTCTCTCTCTGTCTCTCTCTGTCTCTCTGTCTCTCTCTCTTTCTCTCTCTCTGTCTCTCGATCTGCCTCTCGTCTCTCCCTCGATCTGCCTCTCGCCTTTCTCATTCTCGATCTGCTTCTCGCCTTTCTCTCTGTCGATATGCCTCTCGCCTCTCTCTCTCTCTGTCTCTCTCTCTGTCTCTCTCTCTGTCTCTCTCTCTGTCTCTCTCTCGCCTCTCTCTGTGTGTGTGTCTCTCTCTCCCTCTCTCTTGATCTGTCTCTCTCTCTCTCTCGATCTGTCTCTCTCTCCCTCTCTCTCGATGTGCCTTTCCCTCTCTCTCGATCTGCCTCTCGCCTCTCTCTCGATCTGCCTCTTCGCCTCTGTCTCTCTCGATCTGCCTTTCGCCTCTCTCTCTCTCGATCTGCCTCTCGCCTCTCTCTCTCTCTCGATCTGCCTCTCGCCTCTCTCTCTCTCTCGATCTGCCTCTGGCCTCTCTCTCTCTCGATCTGCCTCTCGCCTCTCTCTCTCTCTCGATCTGCTTCTCGCGTCTCTCTCTCGCCTCTCGCTGTGTCTCTCTCTCTCTCTCCCCCCTCTCTCAATCTGTCTCTGCCTCTCCCTCTCTCGATCTGCCTCTCGCCTCTCCCTCTCTCGATCCGCCTCTCCCTCTCTCGATCTGCCTTTCGCCTCCCTCTCTCGATCTGCCTTTCGCCTCTCTCTCTCGATCTGCCTCTCTCTCTCTTGATCTGCCTCTCGCCTCTCTCTCTCTCGATCTGCCTCTCGCCTCTCTCTCTCTCGATCTGCCTCTCGCCTCTCTCTCTCTCGATCTGCCTCTCGCCTCTCTCTCTCTCGATCTGTCTCTCGCCTCTCTCTCTCTCGATCTGCCTCTCGCCTCTCTCTCTCTCTCTCTTGCTTCTCTCTGTCTCTCTCTCGCCTCTCGCTGTGTCTCTCTCTCTCTCTCGATCTGCCTTTCGCCTCTCTCTCTCTCGATCTGCCTCTCGCCTCTCCCTCTCTCGATCTGCCTCTCTCTCCCTCTCTCTCTCTTGCTTCCCTCTCTCTCGATCTGCCTCTCGCCTCTCTCTCGATCTGCCTCTCGCCTCTCTCTCGATCTGCCTCTCGCCTCTCTCTCTCGATCTGCCTCTCGCCTCTCTCTCTCGATCTGCCTCTCGCCTCTCTCTCTCGATCTGCCTCTCGCCTCTCTCTCTCGATCTGCCTCTCGCCTCTCTCTCTCGATCTGCCTCTCGCCTCTCTCTCGATCTGCCTCTTCGCCTCTGTCTCTCTCGATCTGCCTCTTCGCCTCTCTCTCTCTCGATCTGCCTCTCGCCTCTCTCTCTCGATCTGCCTCTCGCCTCTCTCTCTCTCTCGATCTGCCTATGGCCTCTCTCTCTCTTGATCTGCCTCTCGCCTCTCTCTCTCTCTCGATCTGCTTCTCGCATCTCTCTCTCGCCTCTCGCTGTGTCTCTCTCTCTCTCTCTCTCCCCCTCTCTCAATCTGCCTCTCGCCTCTCCTTCTCTCAATCTGCCTCTGCCTCTCCCTCTCTCGATCTGCCTCTCGCCTCTCCCTCTCTCGATCTGCCTCTCGCCTCTCCCTCTCTCGATCTGCCTCTCGCCTCTCCCTCTCTCGATCTGCCTCTCGCCTCTTCCTCTCTCGATCCTCCTCTCCCTCTCTCGATCTGTCTTTCGCCTCCCTCTCTTGATCTGCCTTTCGCCTCTCTCTCTCGATCTGCCTCTCTCTCTCTTGATCTGCCTCTCGCCTCTCTCTCTCTCGATCTGCCTCTCGCCTCTCTCTCTCTCGATCTGCCTCTCGCCTCTCTCTCTCTCGATCTGCCTCTCGCCTCTCTCTCTCTCGATCTGCCTCTCGCCTCTCTCTCTCTCGATCTGCCTCTCGCCTCTCTCTCTCTCGATCTGCCTCTCGCCTCTCTCTCTCTCGATCTGCCTCTCGCCTCTCTCTCTCTCTCTCTTGCTTCTCTCTGTCTCTCTCTCGCCTCTCGCTGTGTCTCTCTCTCTCTCGATCTGCCTCTCGCCTCTCTCTCTCTCTCTCGATCTGCCTCTCGCCTCTTCCTCTCTCGATCCGCCTCTCCCTCTCTCGATCTGCCTTTTGCCTCCCTCTCTCGATCTGCCTTTCGCCTCTCTCGATCTGCCTCTCTCTCTCTTGATCTGCCTCTCGCCTCTCTCTCTCTCGATCTGCCTCTCGCCTCTCTCTCTCTCGATCTGCCTCTCGCCTCTCTCTATCTCGATCTGCCTCTCGCCTCTCTCTCTCTCGATCTGCCTCTCGCCTCTCTCTCTCTCTCTCTTGCTTCTCTCTGTCTCTCTCTCGCCTCTCGCTGTGTCTCTCTCTCTCTCTCGATCTGCCTCTCGCCTCTCTCTCTCTCTCTCGATCTGCCTCTCGCCTCTCTCTCTCTCTCTCTGCCTCTCGCCTCTCTCTCTCTCGATCTGCCTCTCGCCTCTCTCTCTCTCGATCTGCCTCTCGCCTCTCTCTCTCTCAATTTGCCTCTCGCCTCTCTCTCTCTCTCTCTCTTGCTTCTCTCTGTCTCTCTCTCGCCTCTCGCTGTGTCTCTCTCTCTCTCCCTCTCTCTCGATCTGCCTCTCGTCTCTCTCTCTCTATCTGCCTCTCGCCTCTCTCTCGCGATCTGCCTCTCGCCTCCCTCTCGCGATCTGCCTCTCGCCTCCCTCTCGCGATCTGCCTCTCGCCTCTCTCTCTCGATCTGCCTCTCGCCTCTCTCTCTCGATCTGCCTCTCGCCTCTCTCTCTCGATCTGCCTCTCGCCTCTCTCTCTCGATCTGCCTCTCGCCTCTCTCTCTCGATCTGCCTCTCGCCTCTCTCTCTCGATCTGCCTCTCGCCTCTCTCTCTCGATCTGCCTCTCGCCTCTCTCTCTCGATCTGCCTCTCGCCTCTCTCTCGCGATCTGCCTCTCGCCTCTCTCTCTCGATCTGCCTCTCGCCTCTCTCTCTCGATCTGCCTCTCGCCTCTCTCTCTCGATCTGCCTCTCGCCTCTCTCTCTCGATCTGCCTCTCGCCTCTCTCTCTCGATCTGCCTCTCGCCTCTCTCTCTCGATCTGCCTCTCGCCTCTCTCTCTCGATCTGCCTCTCGCCTCTCTCTCTCGATCTGCCTCTCGCCTCTCTCTCTCGATCTGCCTCTCGCCTCTCTCTCTCGATCTGCCTCTCGCCTCTCTCTCTCGATCAGCCTCTCGCCTCTCTCTCTCGATCAGCCTCTCTCTCTCTCTCTCGATCAGCCTCTCTCTCTCGATCAGCCTCTCGCCTCTCTCTCTCGATCTGCCTCTCGCCTCTCTCTCTCGATCAGCCTCTCGCCTCTCTCTCTCGATCAGCCTCTCGCCTCTCTCTCTCGATCAGCCTCTCGCCTCTCTCTCTCGATCTGCCTCTCGCCTCTCTCTCTCGATCAGCCTCTCGCCTCTCTCGATCAGCCTCTCGCCTCTCTCTCTCGATCAGCCTCTCGCCTCTCTCTCTCGATCAGCCTCTCGCCTCTCTCTCTCGATCAGCCTCTCGCCTCTCTCTCTCGATCAGCCTCTCGCCTCTCTCTCTCGATCAGCCTCTCGCCTCTCTCTCTCGATCAGCCTCTCGCCTCTCTCTCTCGATCAGCCTCTCGCCTCTCTCTCTCGATCAGCCTCTCGCCTCTCTCTCTCGATCAGCCTCTCGCCTCTCTCTCTCGATCAGCCTCTCGCCTCTCTCTCTCGATCAGCCTCTCGCCTCTCTCTCTCGATCAGCCTCTCGCCTCTCTCTCTCGATCAGCCTCTCGCCTCTCTCTCTCGATCAGCCTCTCGCCTCTCTCTCTCGATCAGCCTCTCGCCTCTCTCTCTCGATCAGCCTCTCGCCTCTCTCTCTCGATCAGCCTCTCGCCTCTCTCTCTCTCGATCAGCCTCTCGCCTCTCTCTCTCTCGATCTGCCTCTCGCCCTCTCTCTGTCTCTCTCTGTCTCTCTCTGTCTCCCTGTGTCTCTCTCTGTCTCTCTCTCTGTCTCTCTCTCTGTCTCTCTCTCTGTCTCTCTCTCTGTCTCTCTCTCTGTCTCTCTCTCTGTCTCTCTCTCTGTCTCTCTCTCTGTCTCTCTCTCTGTCTCTCTCTCTGTCTCTCTCTCTGTCTCTCTCTCTGTCTCTCTCTCTCTCTCCCTCTCTCTCGATCTGCCTCTCGTCTCTCCCTCGATCTGCCTCTCGCCTTTCTCATTCTCAATCTGCTTCTCGCCTTTCTCTCTGTCGATATGCCACTCGCCTCTCTCTCTCTCTGTCTCTCTCTCTGTCTCTCTCTCTGTCTCTCTCTCGCCTCTCTCTGTGTGTGTGTCTCTCTCTCCCTCTCTCTTGATCTGTCTCTCTCTCTCTCTCGATCTGTCTCTCTCTCGATGTGCCTTTCCCTCTCTCTCGATCTGCCTCTCGCCTCTCTCTCGATCTGCCTCTTCGCCTCTGTCTCTCTCGATCTGCCTTTCGCCTCTCTCTCTCTCGATCTGCCTCTCGCCTCTCTCTCTCTCTCGATCTGCCTCTCGCCTCTCTCTCTCTCTCGATCTGCCTCTGGCCTCTCTCTCTCTCTCGATCTGCTTCTCGCGTCTCTCTCTCGCCTCTCGCTGTGTCTCTCTCTCTCTCTCCCCCTCTCTCAATCTGCCTCTGCCTCTCCCTCTCTCGATCTGCCTCTCGCCTCTCCCTCTCTCGATCCGCCTCTCCCTCTCTCGATCTGTCTTTCGCCTCCCTCTCTCGATCTGCCTTTCGCCTCTCTCTCTCGATCTGCCTCTCTCTCTCTTGATCTGCCTCTCGCCTCTCTCTCTCTCGATCTGCCTCTCGCCTCTCTCTCTCTCGATCTGCCTCTCGCCTCTCTCTCTCTCGATCTGCCTCTCGCCTCTCTCTCTCTCGATCTGCCTCTCGCCTCTCTCTCTCTCGATCTGCCTCTCGCCTCTCTCTCTCTCTCTCTTGCTTCTCTGTCTCTCTCTCGCCTCTCGCTGTGTCTCTCTCTCTCTCTCGATCTGCCTTTCGCCTCTCTCTCTCTCGATCTGCCTCTCGCCTCTCTCTCTCTCTCGATCTGCCTCTCGCCTCTCTCTCTCTCGATCTGCCTCTCGCCTCTCTCTCTCTCGATCTGCCTCTCGCCTCTCTCTCTCTCTCTCGCTTCTCTCTGTCTCTCGATCTGCCTCTCGCCTCTCTCTCTCTCTCGATCTGCCTCTCGCCTCTCTCTCTCTCTCTCTGCCTCTCGCCTCTCTCTCTCTCTCTCTGCCTCTCGCCTCTCTCTCTCTCGATTTGCCTCTCGCCTCTCTCTCTCTCTCTCTTGCTTCTCTCTGTCTCTCTCTCGCTGTGTCTCTCTCTCTCTCTCCCTCTCTCTCGATCTGCCTCTCGCCTCTCTCTCTCGATCTGCCTCTCGCCTCTCTCTCGCGATCTGCCTCTCGCCTCTCTCTCGCGATCTGCCTCTCGCCTCTCTCTCGCGATCTGCCTCTCGCCTCTCTCTCGCGATCTGCCTCTCGCCTCTCTCTCTCGATCTGCCTCTCGCCTCTCTCTCTCGATCTGCCTCTCGCCTCTCTCTCTCGATCTGCCTCTCGCCTCTCTCTCTCGATCTGCCTCTCGCCTCTCTCTCTCGATCAGCCTCTCGCCTCTCTCTCTCGATCAGCCTCTCGCCTCTCTCTCTCGATCAGCCTCTCGCCTCTCTCTCTCGATCAGCCTCTCGCCTCTCTCTCTCGATCAGCCTCTCGCCTCTCTCTCTCGATCAGCCTCTCGCCTCTCTCTCTCGATCAGCCTCTCGCCTCTCTCTCTCGATCAGCCTCTCGCCTCTCTCTCTCGATCAGCCTCTCGCCTCTCTCTCTCGATCAGCCTCTCGCCTCTCTCTCTCGATCAGCCTCTCGCCTCTCTCTCTCGATCAGCCTCTCGCCTCTCTCTCTCGATCAGCCTCTCGCCTCTCTCTCTCGATCAGCCTCTCGCCTCTCTCTCGATCAGCCTCTCGCCTCTCTCTCTCGATCAGCCTCTCGCCTCTCTCTCTCGATCAGCCTCTCGCCTCTCTCTCTCGATCAGCCTCTCGCCTCTCTCTCTCGATCAGCCTCTCGCCTCTCTCTCTCGATCAGCCTCTCGCCTCTCTCTCTCGATCTGCCTCTCGCCTCTCTCTCTCGATCTGCCTCTCGCCTCTCTCTCTCGATCTGCCTCTCGCCTCTCTCTCTCGATCTGCCTCTCGCCTCTCTCTCTCGATCTGCCTCTCGCCTCTCTCTCTCGATCTGCCTCTCGCCTCTCTCTCTCGATCAGCCTCTCGCCTCTCTCTCTCGATCAGCCTCTCGCCTCTCTCTCTCGATCAGCCTCTCGCCTCTCTCTCTCGATCAGCCTCTCGCCTCTCTCTCTCGATCAGCCTCTCGCCTCTCTCTCTCGATCAGCCTCTCGCCTCTCTCTCTCGATCAGCCTCTCGCCTCTCTCTCTCGATCTGCCTCTCGCCTCTCTCTCTCGATCTGCCTCTCGCCTCTCTCTCTCGATCTGCCTCTCGCCTCTCTCTCTCGATCTGCCTCTCGCCTCTCTCTCTCGATCTGCCTCTCGCCTCTCTCTCTCGATCTGCCTCTCGCCTCTCTCTCTCGATCTGCCTCTCGCCTCTCTCTCTCGATCTGCCTCTCGCCTCTCTCTCCCGATCTGCCTCTCGCCTCTCTCTCTCTCGATCTGCCTCTCGCCCTCTCTCTGTCACTCTCTCTGTCACTCTCTCTGTCTCTCTCTCTGTCTCTCTCTCTCTCTCTCTGTCTCTCTCTCTGTCTCTCTCTCTGTCTCTCTCTCTGTCTCTCTCTCTGTCTCTCTCTCTGTCTCTCTCTCTGTCTCTCTCTCTGTCTCTCTCTCTGTCTCTCTCTCTGTCTCTCTCTCTGTCTCTCTCTCTCTCTCCCTCTCTCTCGATCTGCCTCTCTCTCCCTCTCTCTCGATCTGCCTCTCGTCTCTCCCTCGATCTGCCTCTCGCCTTTCTCATTCTCGATCTGCTTCTCGCCTTTCTCTCTGTCGATATGCCTCTCGCCTCTCTCTCTCTCTGCCTCTCGCCTCTCTCTCTGTCTCTCTCTCTGTCTCTCTCTCTGTCTCTCTCTCTGTCTCTCTCTCTGTCTCTCTCTCTGTCTCTCTCTCTGTCTCTCTCTCTGTCTCTCTCTCTGTCTCTCTCTCTGTCTCTCTCTCTGTCTCTCTCTCGCCTCTCTCTGTGTGTGTGTCTCTCTCTCCCTCTCTCTTGATCTGTCTCTCTCTCTCTCTCGATCTGTCTCTCTCTCCCTCTCTCTCGATGTGCCTTTCCCTCTCTCTCGATCTGCCTCTCGCCTCTCTCTCGATCTGCCTCTTCGCCTCTGTCTCTCTCGATCTGCCTTTCGCCTCTCTCTCTCTCGATCTGCCTCTCGCCTCTCTCTCTCTCTCGATCTGCCTCTCGCCTCTCTCTCTCTCTCGATCTGCCTCTGGCCTCTCTCTCTCTCGATCTGCCTCTCGCCTCTCTCTCTCTCTCGATCTGCTTCTCGCGTCTCTCTCTCGCCTCTCGCTGTGTCTCTCTCTCTCTCTCCCCCTCTCTCAATCTGTCTCTGCCTCTCCCTCTCTCGATCTGCCTCTCGCCTCTCCCTCTCTCGATCCGCCTCTCCCTCTCTCGATCTGCCTTTCGCCTCCCTCTCTCGATCTGCCTTTCGCCTCTCTCTCTCGATCTGCCTCTCTCTCTCTTGATCTGCCTCTCGCCTCTCTCTCTCTCGATCTGCCTCTCGCCTCTCTCTCTCTCGATCTGCCTCTCGCCTCTCTCTCTCTCGATCTGCCTCTCGCCTCTCTCTCTCTCGATCTGCCTCTCGCCTCTCTCTCTCTCGATCTGCCTCTCGCCTCTCTCTCTCTCTCTCTTGCTTCTCTCTGTCTCTCTCTCGCCTCTCGCTGTGTCTCTCTCTCTCTCTCGATCTGCCTTTCGCCTCTCTCTCTCTCGATCTGCCTCTCGCCTCTCCCTCTCTCGATCTGCCTCTCTCTCCCTCTCTCTCGATCTGCCTTTCCCTCTCTCTCGATCTGCCTCTCGCCTCTCTCTCGATCTGCCTCTCGCCTCTCTCTCGATCTGCCTCTCGCCTCTCTCTCTCGATCTGCCTCTCGCCTCTCTCTCTCGATCTGCCTCTCGCCTCTCTCTCTCGATCTGCCTCTCGCCTCTCTCTCTCGATCTGCCTCTCGCCTCTCTCTCTCGATCTGCCTCTCGCCTCTCTCTCGATCTGCCTCTTCGCCTCTGTCTCTCTCGATCTGCCTCTTCGCCTCTCTCTCTCTCGATCTGCCTCTCGCCTCTCTCTCTCGATCTGCCTCTCGCCTCTCTCTCTCTCTCGATCTGCCTATGGCCTCTCTCTCTCTTGATCTGCCTCTCGCCTCTCTCTCTCTCTCGATCTGCTTCTCGCATCTCTCTCTCGCCTCTCGCTGTGTCTCTCTCTCTCTCTCTCTCCCCCTCTCTCAATCTGCCTCTCGCCTCTCCTTCTCTCAATCTGCCTCTGCCTCTCCCTCTCTCGATCTGCCTCTCGCCTCTCCCTCTCTCGATCTGCCTCTCGCCTCTCCCTCTCTCGATCTGCCTCTCGCCTCTCCCTCTCTCGATCTGCCTCTCGCCTCTTCCTCTCTCGATCCTCCTCTCCCTCTCTCGATCTGTCTTTCGCCTCCCTCTCTTGATCTGCCTTTCGCCTCTCTCTCTCGATCTGCCTCTCTCTCTCTTGATCTGCCTCTCGCCTCTCTCTCTCTCGATCTGCCTCTCGCCTCTCTCTCTCTCGATCTGCCTCTCGCCTCTCTCTCTCTCGATCTGCCTCTCGCCTCTCTCTCTCTCGATCTGCCTCTCGCCTCTCTCTCTCTCGATCTGCCTCTCGCCTCTCTCTCTCTCGATCTGCCTCTCGCCTCTCTCTCTCTCGATCTGCCTCTCGCCTCTCTCTCTCTCTCTCTTGCTTCTCTCTGTCTCTCTCTCGCCTCTCGCTGTGTCTCTCTCTCTCTCGATCTGCCTCTCGCCTCTCTCTCTCTCTCTCGATCTGCCTCTCGCCTCTTCCTCTCTCGATCCGCCTCTCCCTCTCTCGATCTGCCTTTTGCCTCCCTCTCTCGATCTGCCTTTCGCCTCTCTCGATCTGCCTCTCTCTCTCTTGATCTGCCTCTCGCCTCTCTCTCTCTCGATCTGCCTCTCGCCTCTCTCTCTCTCGATCTGCCTCTCGCCTCTCTCTATCTCGATCTGCCTCTCGCCTCTCTCTCTCTCGATCTGCCTCTCGCCTCTCTCTCTCTCTCTCTTGCTTCTCTCTGTCTCTCTCTCGCCTCTCGCTGTGTCTCTCTCTCTCTCTCGATCTGCCTCTCGCCTCTCTCTCTCTCTCTCGATCTGCCTCTCGCCTCTCTCTCTCTCTCTCTGCCTCTCGCCTCTCTCTCTCTCGATCTGCCTCTCGCCTCTCTCTCTCTCGATCTGCCTCTCGCCTCTCTCTCTCTCAATTTGCCTCTCGCCTCTCTCTCTCTCTCTCTCTTGCTTCTCTCTGTCTCTCTCTCGCCTCTCGCTGTGTCTCTCTCTCTCTCCCTCTCTCTCGATCTGCCTCTCGTCTCTCTCTCTCTATCTGCCTCTCGCCTCTCTCTCGCGATCTGCCTCTCGCCTCCCTCTCGCGATCTGCCTCTCGCCTCCCTCTCGCGATCTGCCTCTCGCCTCTCTCTCTCGATCTGCCTCTCGCCTCTCTCTCTCGATCTGCCTCTCGCCTCTCTCTCTCGATCTGCCTCTCGCCTCTCTCTCTCGATCTGCCTCTCGCCTCTCTCTCTCGATCTGCCTCTCGCCTCTCTCTCTCGATCTGCCTCTCGCCTCTCTCTCTCGATCTGCCTCTCGCCTCTCTCTCTCGATCTGCCTCTCGCCTCTCTCTCGCGATCTGCCTCTCGCCTCTCTCTCGCGATCTGCCTCTCGCCTCTCTCTCTCGATCTGCCTCTCGCCTCTCTCTCTCGATCTGCCTCTCGCCTCTCTCTCTCGATCTGCCTCTCGCCTCTCTCTCTCGATCTGCCTCTCGCCTCTCTCTCTCGATCTGCCTCTCGCCTCTCTCTCTCGATCTGCCTCTCGCCTCTCTCTCTCGATCTGCCTCTCGCCTCTCTCTCTCGATCTGCCTCTCGCCTCTCTCTCTCGATCTGCCTCTCGCCTCTCTCTCTCGATCAGCCTCTCGCCTCTCTCTCTCGATCAGCCTCTCTCTCTCGATCAGCCTCTCGCCTCTCTCTCTCGATCTGCCTCTCGCCTCTCTCTCTCGATCAGCCTCTCGCCTCTCTCTCTCGATCAGCCTCTCGCCTCTCTCTCTCGATCAGCCTCTCGCCTCTCTCTCTCGATCTGCCTCTCGCCTCTCTCTCTCGATCAGCCTCTCGCCTCTCTCGATCAGCCTCTCGCCTCTCTCTCTCGATCAGCCTCTCGCCTCTCTCTCTCGATCAGCCTCTCGCCTCTCTCTCTCGATCAGCCTCTCGCCTCTCTCTCTCGATCAGCCTCTCGCCTCTCTCTCTCGATCAGCCTCTCGCCTCTCTCTCTCGATCAGCCTCTCGCCTCTCTCTCTCGATCAGCCTCTCGCCTCTCTCTCTCGATCAGCCTCTCGCCTCTCTCTCTCGATCAGCCTCTCGCCTCTCTCTCTCGATCAGCCTCTCGCCTCTCTCTCTCGATCAGCCTCTCGCCTCTCTCTCTCGATCAGCCTCTCGCCTCTCTCTCTCGATCAGCCTCTCGCCTCTCTCTCTCGATCAGCCTCTCGCCTCTCTCTCTCGATCAGCCTCTCGCCTCTCTCTCTCGATCAGCCTCTCGCCTCTCTCTCTCGATCAGCCTCTCGCCTCTCTCTCTCGATCAGCCTCTCGCCTCTCTCTCTCGATCAGCCTCTCGCCTCTCTCTCTCGATCAGCCTCTCGCCTCTCTCTCTCTCGATCAGCCTCTCGCCTCTCTCTCTCTCGATCTGCCTCTCGCCCTCTCTCTGTCTCTCTCTGTCTCTCTCTGTCTCCCTGTGTCTCTCTCTGTCTCTCTCTCTGTCTCTCTCTCTGTCTCTCTCTCTGTCTCTCTCTCTGTCTCTCTCTCTGTCTCTCTCTGTCTCTCTGTCTCTCTCTCTGTCTCTCTCTCTGTCTCTCTCTCTGTCTCTCTCTCTGTCTCTCTCTCTCTCTCCCTCTCTCTCGATCTGCCTCTCGTCTCTCCCTCGATCTGCCTCTCGCCTTTCTCATTCTCGATCTGCTTCTCGCCTTTCTCTCTGTCGATATGCCACTCGCCTCTCTCTCTCTCTGTCTCTCTCTCTGTCTCTCTCTCTGTCTCTCTCTCGCCTCTCTCTGTGTGTGTGTCTCTCTCTCCCTCTCTCTTGATCTGTCTCTCTCTCTCTCTCGATCTGTCTCTCTCTCGATGTGCCTTTCCCTCTCTCTCGATCTGCCTCTCGCCTCTCTCTCGATCTGCCTCTTCGCCTCTGTCTCTCTCGATCTGCCTTTCGCCTCTCTCTCTCTCGATCTGCCTCTCGCCTCTCTCTCTCTCTCGATCTGCCTCTCGCCTCTCTCTCTCTCTCTCGATCTGCCTCTGGCCTCTCTCTCTCTCTCGATCTGCTTCTCGCGTCTCTCTCTCGCCTCTCGCTGTGTCTCTCTCTCTCTCTCCCCCTCTCTCAATCTGCCTCTGCCTCTCCCTCTCTCGATCTGCCTCTCGCCTCTCCCTCTCTCGATCCGCCTCTCCCTCTCTCGATCTGTCTTTCGCCTCCCTCTCTCGATCTGCCTTTCGCCTCTCTCTCTCGATCTGCCTCTCTCTCTCTTGATCTGCCTCTCGCCTCTCTCTCTCTCGATCTGCCTCTCGCCTCTCTCTCTCTCGATCTGCCTCTCGCCTCTCTCTCTCTCGATCTGCCTCTCGCCTCTCTCTCTCTCGATCTGCCTCTCGCCTCTCTTTCTCTCGATCTGCCTCTCGCCTCTCTCTCTCTCTCTCTTGCTTCTCTGTCTCTCTCTCGCCTCTCGCTGTGTCTCTCTCTCTCTCTCGATCTGCCTTTCGCCTCTCTCTCTCTCGATCTGCCTCTCGCCTCTCTCTCTCTCTCGATCTGCCTCTCGCCTCTCTCTCTCTCGATCTGCCTCTCGCCTCTCTCTCTCTCGATCTGCCTCTCGCCTCTCTCTCTCTCTCTCGCTTCTCTCTGTCTCTCGATCTGCCTCTCGCCTCTCTCTCTCTCTCGATCTGCCTCTCGCCTCTCTCTCTCTCTCTCTGCCTCTCGCCTCTCTCTCTCTCTCTCTGCCTCTCGCCTCTCTCTCTCTCGATTTGCCTCTCGCCTCTCTCTCTCTCTCTCTTGCTTCTCTCTGTCTCTCTCTCGCTGTGTCTCTCTCTCTCTCTCCCTCTCTCTCGATCTGCCTCTCGCCTCTCTCTCTCGATCTGCCTCTCGCCTCTCTCTCGCGATCTGCCTCTCGCCTCTCTCTCGCGATCTGCCTCTCGCCTCTCTCTCGCGATCTGCCTCTCGCCTCTCTCTCGCGATCTGCCTCTCGCCTCTCTCTCGCGATCTGCCTCTCGCCTCTCTCTCTCGATCTGCCTCTCGCCTCTCTCTCTCGATCTGCCTCTCGCCTCTCTCTCTCGATCTGCCTCTCGCCTCTCTCTCTCGATCAGCCTCTCGCCTCTCTCTCTCGATCAGCCTCTCGCCTCTCTCTCTCGATCAGCCTCTCGCCTCTCTCTCTCGATCAGCCTCTCGCCTCTCTCTCTCGATCAGCCTCTCGCCTCTCTCTCTCGATCAGCCTCTCGCCTCTCTCTCTCGATCAGCCTCTCGCCTCTCTCTCTCGATCAGCCTCTCGCCTCTCTCTCTCGATCAGCCTCTCGCCTCTCTCTCTCGATCAGCCTCTCGCCTCTCTCTCTCGATCAGCCTCTCGCCTCTCTCTCTCGATCAGCCTCTCGCCTCTCTCTCTCGATCAGCCTCTCGCCTCTCTCTCTCGATCAGCCTCTCGCCTCTCTGTCTCGATCAGCCTCTCGCCTCTCTCTCTCGATCAGCCTCTCGCCTCTCTCTCTCGATCAGCCTCTCGCCTCTCTCTCGATCAGCCTCTCGCCTCTCTCTCTCGATCAGCCTCTCGCCTCTCTCTCTCGATCAGCCTCTCGCCTCTCTCTCTCGATCAGCCTCTCGCCTCTCTCTCTCGATCAGCCTCTCGCCTCTCTCTCTCGATCAGCCTCTCGCCTCTCTCTCTCGATCTGCCTCTCGCCTCTCTCTCTCGATCTGCCTCTCGCCTCTCTCTCTCGATCTGCCTCTCGCCTCTCTCTCTCGATCTGCCTCTCGCCTCTCTCTCTCGATCTGCCTCTCGCCTCTCTCTCTCGATCTGCCTCTCGCCTCTCTCTCTCGATCAGCCTCTCGCCTCTCTCTCTCGATCAGCCTCTCGCCTCTCTCTCTCGATCAGCCTCTCGCCTCTCTCTCTCGATCAGCCTCTCGCCTCTCTCTCTCGATCAGCCTCTCGCCTCTCTCTCTCGATCAGCCTCTCGCCTCTCTCTCTCGATCAGCCTCTCGCCTCTCTCTCTCGATCTGCCTCTCGCCTCTCTCTCTCGATCTGCCTCTCGCCTCTCTCTCTCGATCTGCCTCTCGCCTCTCTCTCTCGATCTGCCTCTCGCCTCTCTCTCTCGATCTGCCTCTCGCCTCTCTCTCTCGATCTGCCTCTCGCCTCTCTCTCTCGATCTGCCTCTCGCCTCTCTCTCCCGATCTGCCTCTCGCCTCTCTCTCTCTCGATCTGCCTCTCGCCCTCTCTCTGTCACTCTCTCTGTCACTCTCTCTGTCTCTCTCTCTGTCTCTCTCTCTCTCTCTCTGTCTCTCTCTCTGTCTCTCTCTCTGTCTCTCTCTCTGTCTCTCTCTCTGTCTCTCTCTCTGTCTCTCTCTCTGTCTCTCTCTCTGTCTCTCTCTCTGTCTCTCTCTCTCTCTCCCTCTCTCTCGATCTGCCTCTCTCTCCCTCTCTCTCGATCTGCCTCTCGTCTCTCCCTCGATCTGCCTCTCGCCTTTCTCATTCTCGATCTGCTTCTCGCCTTTCTCTCTGTCGATATGCCTCTCGCCTCTCTCTCTCTCTGCCTCTCGCCTCTCTCTCTGTCTCTCTCTCTGTCTCTCTCTCTGTCTCTCTCTCTGTCTCTCTCTCTGTCTCTCTCTCTGTCTCTCTCTCTGTCTCTCTCTCTGTCTCTCTCTCTGTCTCTCTCTCTGTCTCTCTCTCTGTCTCTCTCTCTCTCTGTCTCTCTCTCTCCCTCTCTCTCGATCTGCCTCTCTCTCCCTCTCTCTCGATCTGCCTCTCGTCTCTCCCTCGATCTGCCTCTCGCCTTTCTCATTCTCGATCTGCTTCTCGCCTTTCTCATTCTCGATCTGCTTCTCGCCTTTCTCTCTGTCGATATGCCTCTCGCCTCTCTCTCTCTCTGTCTCTCTCTCTGTCTCTCTCTCTGTCTCTCTCTCTGTCTCTCTCTCTGTCTCTCTCTCGCCTCTCTCTGTGTGTGTGTCTGTCTCTCTCTCTCTCTCGATCTGTCTCTCTCTCCCTCTCTCTCGATGTGCCTTTCCCTCTCTCTCGATCTGCTTCTCGCCTCTCTCTCGATCTGCTTCTCGCCTCTCTCTCGATCTGCCTCTCGCCTCTCTCTCTCGATCTGCCTCTCGCCTCTCTCTCTCGATCTGCCTCTCGCCTCTCTCTCTCGATCTGCCTCTCGCCTCTCTCTCTCGATCTGCCTCTCGCCTCTCTCTCTCGATCTGCCTCTCGCCTCTCTCTCTCGATCTGCCTCTCGCCTCTCTCTCTCGATCTGCCTCTCGCCTCTCTCTCTCGATCTGCCTCTCGCCTCTCTCTCTCGATCTGCCTCTCGCCTCTCTCTCTCGATCTGCCTCTCGCCTCTCTCTCTCGATCTGCCTCTCGCCTCTCTCTCTCGATCTGCCTCTCGCCTCTCTCTCTCGATCTGCCTCTCGCCTCTCTCTCTCGATCTGCCTCTCGCCTCTCTCTCTCGATCTGCCTCTCGCCTCTCTCTCTCGATCTGCCTCTCGCCTCTCTCTCTCGATCTGCCTCTCGCCTCTCTCTCTCGATCTGCCTCTCGCCTCTCTCTCTCGATCTGCCTCTCGCCTCTCTCTCTCGATCTGCCTCTCGCCTCTCTCTCTCGATCTGCCTCTCGCCTCTCTCTCTCGATCTGCCTCTCGCCTCTCTCTCTCGATCTGCCTCTCGCCTCTCTCTCTGTCGATATGCCTCTCGCCTCTCTCTCTGTCGATATGCCTCTCGCCTCTCTCTCTCTCTCTGCCTCTCGCCTCTCGCCTCTCTCTCTGTCTCTCTCTCTGTCTCTGTCTCTGTCTCTCTCTCGCCTCTCTCTGTGTGTCTCTCTCTCTCCCTCTCTCTCGATCTGTCTCTCTCTCTCTCTCGATCTGTCTCTCTCTCTTTCTCGATCTGTCTCTCTCTCCCTCTCTCTCGATGTGCCTTTCCCTCTCTCTCGATCTGCCTCTCGCCTCTCTCTCGATCTGCCTCTCGCCTCTCTCTCTCGATCTGCCTCTCGCCTCTCTCTCTCGATCTGCCTCTCGCCTCTCTCTCTCGATCTGCCTCTCGCCTCTCTCTCTCGATCAGCCTCTCGCCTCTCTCTCTCGATCAGCCTCTCGCCTCTCTCTCTCGATCTGCCTCTCGCCTCTCTCTCTCGATCTGCCTCTCGCCTCTCTCTCTCGATCTGCCTCTCGCCTCTCTCTCTCGATCTGCCTCTCGCCTCTCTCTCTCGATCAGCCTCTCGCCTCTCTCTCTCGATCAGCCTCTCTCTCTCGATCAGCCTCTCGCCTCTCTCTCTCGATCTGCCTCTCGCCTCTCTCTCTCGATCAGCCTCTCGCCTCTCTCTCTCGATCAGCCTCTCGCCTCTCTCTCTCGATCAGCCTCTCGCCTCTCTCTCTCGATCAGCCTCTCGCCTCTCTCTCTCGATCAGCCTCTCGCCTCTCTCTCTCGATCAGCCTCTCGCCTCTCTCTCTCGATCAGCCTCTCGCCTCTCTCTCTCGATCAGCCTCTCGCCTCTCTCTCTCGATCAGCCTCTCGCCTCTCTCTCTCGATCAGCCTCTCGCCTCTCTCTCTCGATCAGCCTCTCGCCTCTCTCTCTCGATCAGCCTCTCGCCTCTCTCTCTCGATCAGCCTCTCGCCTCTCTCTCTCGATCAGCCTCTCGCCTCTCTCTCTCGATCAGCCTCTCGCCTCTCTCTCTCGATCAGCCTCTCGCCTCTCTCTCTCGATCAGCCTCTCGCCTCTCTCTCTCTCGATCTGCCTCTCTCTGTCTCCCTGTGTCTCTCTCTGTCTCTCTCTCTGTCTCTCTCTCTGTCTCTCTCTCTGTCTCTCTCTCTGTCTCTCTCTCTGTCTCTCTCTGTCTCTCTGTCTCTCTCTCTTTCTCTCTCTCTGTCTCTCTCTCTGTCTCTCTCTCTGTCTCTCTCTCTGTCTCTCTCTCTGTTTCTCTCTCTCTCTCCCTCTCTCTCGATCTGCCTCTCGTCACTCCCTCGATCTGCCTCTCGCCTTTCTCATTCTCGATCTGCTTCTCGCCTTTCTCTCTGTCGATATGCCTCTCGCCTCTCTCTCTCTCTGTCTCTCTCTCTGTCTCTCTCTCTGTCTCTCTCTCTGTCTCTCTCTCGCCTCTCTCTGTGTGTGTGTCTCTCTCTCCCTCTCTCTTGATCTGTCTCTCTCTCTCTCTCGATCTGTCTCTCTCTCCCTCTCTCTCGATGTGCCTTTCCCTCTCTCTCGATCTGCTTCTCGCCTCTCTCTCGATCTGCCTCTCGCCTCTCTCTCTCGATCTGCCTCTCGCCTCTCTCTCTCGATCTGCCTCTCGCCTCTCTCTCTCGATCTGCCTCTCGCCTCTCTCTCTCGATCTGCCTCTCGCCTCTCTCTCTCGATCTGCCTCTCGCCTCTCTCTCTCGATCTGCCTCTCGCCTCTCTCTCTCGATCTGCCTCTCGCCTCTCTCTCTCGATCTGCCTCTCGCCTCTCTCTCTCGATCTGCCTCTCGCCTCTCTATCTCGATCTGCCTCTCGCCTCTCTCTCTCGATCTGCCTCTCGCCTCTCTCTCTCGATCTGCCTCTCGCCTCTCTCTCTCGATCTGCCTCTCGCCTCTCTCTCTCTATCTGCCTCTCGCCTCTCTCTCTCGATCTGCCTCTCGCCTCTCTCTCTCGATCTGCCTCTAGCCTCTCTCTCTCGATCTGCCTCTAGCCTCTCTCTCTCGATCTGCCTCTCGCCTCTCTCTCTCGATCTGCCTCTCGCCTCTCTCTCTCGATCTGCCTCTCGCCTCTCTCTCTCGATCTGCCTCTCGCCTCTCTCTCTCGATCTGCCTCTCGCCTCTCTCTCTCGATCTGCCTCTCGCCTCTCTCTCTCGATCTGCCTCTCGCCTCTCTCTCTCGATCTGCCTCTCGCCTCTCTCTCTCGATCTGCCTCTCGCCTCTCTCTCTCGATCTGCCTCTCGCCTCTCTCTCTCGATCTGCCTCTCGCCTCTCTCTCTCGATCTGCCTCTCGCCTCTCTCTCTCGATCTGCCTCTCGCCTCTCTCTCGATCTGCCTCTCGCCTCTCTCTCTCGATCTGCCTCTCGCCTCTCTCGATCTGCCTCTCGCCTCTCTCTCTCGATCTGCCTCTCGCCTCTCTCTCTCGATCTGCCTCTCGCCTCTCTCTCTCGATCTGCCTCTCGCCTCTCTCTCTCGATCTGCCTCTCGCCTCTCTCTCTGTCGATATGCCTCTCGCCTCTCTCTCTCTCTCTGCCTCTCGCCTCTCGCCTCTCTCTCTGTCTCTGTCTCTGTCTCTGTCTCTGTCTCTCTCTCGCCTCTCTCTCGATCTGTCTCTCTCTCCCTCTCTCTCGATCTGTCTCTCTCTCTCTCTCGATCTGTCTCTCTCTCTTTCTCGATCTGTCTCTCTCTCCCTCTCTCTCGATGTGCCTTTCCCCCTCTCTCGATCTGCCTCTCGCCTCTCTCTCTCGATCTGCCTCTCGCCTCTCTCTCTCGATCTGCCTCTCGCCTCTCTCTCTCGATCTGCCTCTCGCCTCTCTCTCTCGATCTGCCTCTCGCCTCTCTCTCTCGATCTGCCTCTCGCCTCTCTCTCTCGATCTGCCTCTCGCCTCTCTCTCTCGATCTGCCTCTCGCCTCTCTCTCTCGATCTGCCTCTCGCCTCTCTCTCGATCTGCCTCTCGCCTCTCTCGATCTGCCTCTCGCCTCTCTCTCTGTCGATATGCCTCTCGCCTCTCTCTCTCTCTGCCTCTCGCCTCTGTCTCTCTCTCTGTCTCTCTCTCGCCTCTCTCTGTGTGTGTGTCTCTCTCTCCCTCTCTCTCGATCTGTCTCTCTCTCTTTCTCGATCTGTCTCTCTCTCTCCCTCTCTCTCGATGTGCCTTTCCCTCTCTCTCGATCTGCCTCTCGCCTCTCTCTCGATCTGCCTCTCTCTCTCGATCTGCCTCTCGCCTCTCTCTCTCGATCTGCCTCTCGCCTCTCTCTCTCGATCTGCCTCTCGCCTCTCTCTCTCGATCTGCCTCTCGCCTCTCTCTCTCGATCTGCCTCTCGCCTCTCTCTCTCGATCTGCCTCTTCGCCTCTGTCTCTCTCGATCTGCCTTTCGCCTCTCTCTCTCTCGATCTGCCTCTCGCCTCACTCTCTCTCTCGATCTGCCTCTCGCCTCTCTCTCTCTCTCGATCTGCCTATGGCCTCTCTCTCTCTCGATCTGCCTCTCGCCTCTCTCTCTCTCTCGATCTGCTTCTCGCGTCTCTCTCTCTCTCGATCTGCTTCTCGCGTCTCTCTCTCGCCTGTCGCTGTGTCTCTCTCTCTCTCTCTCCGCCTCTCTCAATCTGCCTCTTGCCTCTCCTTCTCTCAATCTGCCTCTGCCTCTCCCTCTCTCGATCTGCCTCTCGCCTCTCCCTCTCTCGATCTGCCTCTCGCCTCTCCCTCTCTCGATCTGCCTCTCGCCTCTTCCTCTCTCGATCCTCCTCTCCCTCTCTCGATCTGTCTTTCGCCTCCCTCTCTCGATCTGCCTTTCGCCTCTCTCTCTCGATCTGCCTCTCTCTCTCTTGATCTGCCTCTCGCCTCTCTCTCTCTCGATCTGCCTCTCGCCTCTCTCTCTCTCGATCTGCCTCTCGCCTCTCTCTCTCTCGATCTGCCTCTCGCCTCTCTCTCTCTCTCTCTCTTGCTTCTCTCTGTCTCTCTCTCGCCTCTCGCTGTGTCTCTCTCTCTCTCTCCCTCTCTCTCGATCTGCCTCTCGTCTCTCTCTCTCTATCTGCCTCTCGCCTCTCTCTCGCGATCTACCTCTCGCCTCCCTCTCGCGATCTGCCTCTCGCCTCTCTCTCTCGATCTGCCTCTCGCCTCTCTCTCTCCATCTGCCTCTCGCCTCTCTCTCTCGATCTGCCTCTCGCCTCTCTCTCTCGATCTGCCTCTCGCCTCTCTCTCGCGATCTGCCTCTCGCCTCTCTCTCTCGATCTGCCTCTCGCCTCTCTCTCTCGATCTGCCTCTTGCCTCTCTCTCTCGATCTGCCTCTCGCCTCTCTCTCTCGATCTGCCTCTCGCCTCTCTCTCTCGATCTGCCTCTCGCCTCTCTCTCTCGATCTGCCTCTCGCCTCTCTCTCTCGATCTGCCTCTCGCCTCTCTCTCTCGATCTGCCTCTCGCCTCTCTGTCTCGATCTGCCTCTCGCCTCTCTCTCTCGATCTGCCTCTCGCCTCTCTCTCTCGATCTGCCTCTCGCCTCTCTCTCTCGATCTGCCTCTCGCCTCTCTCTCTCGATCTGCCTCTCGCCTCTCTCTCTCGATCAGCCTCTCGCCTCTCTCTCTCGATCAGCCTCTCGCCTCTCTCTCTCGATCAGCCTCTCGCCTCTCTCTCTCGATCAGCCTCTCGCCTCTCTCTCTCGATCAGCCTCTCGCCTCTCTCTCTCGATCAGCCTCTCGCCTCTCTCTCTCGATCAGCCTCTCGCCTCTCTCTCTCGATCAGCCTCTCGCCTCTCTCTCTCGATCAGCCTCTCGCCTCTCTCTCTCGATCAGCCTCTCTCTCTCGATCAGCCTCTCGCCTCTCTCTCTCGATCAGCCTCTCGCCTCTCTCTCTCGATCAGCCTCTCGCCTCTCTCTCTCGATCTGCCTCTCGCCTCTCTCTCTCGATCTGCCTCTCGCCTCTCTCTCTCGATCTGCCTCTCGCCTCTCTCTCTCGATCTGCCTCTCGCCTCTCTCTCTCGATCTGCCTCTCGCCTCTCTCTCTCTCGATCTGTCTCTCGCCCTCTCTCTGTCTCTCTCTCTGTCTCTCTCTCTGTCTCTCTCTCTCTCTCTCTCTCTGTCTCTCTCTCTGTCTCTCTCTCTGTCTCTCTCTCTGTCTCTCTCTCTGTCTCTCTCTCTGTCTCTCTCTCTGTCTCCCTCTCTCTCGATCTGCCTCTCTCTCCCTCTCTCTCGATCTGCCTCTCGTCTCTCCCTCGATCTGCCTCTCGCCTTTCTCATTCTCGATCTGCTTCTCGCCTTTCTCTCTGTCGATATGCCTCTCGCCTCTCTCTCTCTCTGTCTCTCTCTCTGTCTCTCTCTCTGTCTCTCTCTCGCCTCTCTCTGTGTGTGTGTCTGTCTCTCTCTCTCTCTCGATCTGTCTCTCTCTCCCTCTCTCTCGATGTGCCTTTCCCTCTCTCTCGATCTGCTTCTCGCCTCTCTCTCGATCTGCCTCTCGCCTCTCTCTCTCGATCTGCCTCTCGCCTCTCTCTCTCGATCTGCCTCTCGCCTCTCTCTCTCGATCTGCCTCTCGCCTCTCTCTCTCGATCTGCCTCTCGCCTCTCTCTCTCGATCTGCCTCTCGCCTCTCTCTCTCGATCTGCCTCTCGCCTCTCTCTCTCGATCTGCCTCTCGCCTCTCTCTCTCGATCTGCCTCTAGCCTCTCTCTCTCGATCTGCCTCTCGCCTCTCACTCTCGATCTGCCTCTCGCCTCTCTCTCACGATCTGCCTCTCGCCTCTCTCTCTCGATCTGCCTCTCGCCTCTCTCTCTCGATCTGCCTCTCGCCTCTCTCTCTCGATCTGCCTCTCGCCTCTCGCCTCTCTCTCTGTCTCTCTCTCTGTCTCTGTCTCTGTCTCTCTCTCGCCTCTCTCTCGATCTGTCTCTCTCTCCCTCTCTCTCGATCTGTCTCTCTCTCTCTCTCGATCTGTCTCTCTCTCTCTCTCGATCTGTCTCTCTCTCTTTCTCGATCTGTCTCTCTCTCCCTCTCTCTCGATGTGCCTTTCCCTCTCTCTCGATCTGCCTCTCGCCTCTCTCTCTCGATCTGCCTCTCGCCTCTCTCTCTCGATCTGCCTCTCGCCTCTCTCTCTCGATCTGCCTCTCGCCTCTCTCTCGATCTGCCTCTCGCCTCTCTCTCTCGATCTGCCTCTCGCCTCTCTCTCTCGATCTGCCTCTCGCCTCTCTCTCTCGATCTGCCTCTCGCCTCTCTCTCGATCTGCCTCTCGCCTCTCTCTCTCGATCTGCCTCTCGCCTCTCTCTCTGTCGATATGCCTCTCGCCTCTCTCTCTCTCTGCCTCTCGCCTCTCTCTCTGTCTCTGTCTCTGTCTCTCTCTCTCTGTCTCTCTCTCTGTCTCTCTCTCGCCTCTCTCTGTGTGTGTGTCTCTCTCTCCCTCTCTCTCGATCTGTCTCTCTCTCTTTCTCGATCTGTCTCTCTCTCTCCCTCTCTCTCGATGTGCCTTTCCCTCTCTCTCGATCTGCCTCTCGCCTCTCTCTCTCGATCTGCCTCTCGCCTCTCTCTCTCGATCTGCCTCTCGCCTCTCTCTCTCGATCTGCCTCTCGCCTCTCTCTCGATCTGCCTCTTCGCCTCTGTCTCTCTCGATCTGCCTTTCGCCTCTCTCTCTCTCGATCTGCCTCTCGCCTCTCTCTCTCTCTCGATCTGCCTCTCGCCTCTCTCTCTCTCTCGATCTGCCTATGGCCTCTCTCTCTCTCGATCTGCCTCTCGCCTCTCTCTCTCTCTCGATCTGCTTCTCGCGTCTCTCTCTCGCCTCTCGCTGTGTCTCTCTCTCTCTCTCTCTCCCCCTCTCTCAATCTGCCTCTCGCATCTCCTTCTCTCAATCTGCCTCTGCCTCTCCCTCTCTCGATCTGCCTCTCGCCTCTCCCTCTCTCGATCTGCCTCTCGCCTCTCCCTCTCTCGATCTGCCTCTCGCCTCTTCCTCTCTCGATCCTCCACTCCCTCTCTCGATCTGTCTTTCGCCTCCCTCTCTCGATCTGCCTTTCGCCTCTCTCTCTCGATCTGCCTCTCTCTCTCTTGATCTGCCTCTCGCCTCTCTCTCTCTCGATCTGCCTCTCGCCTCTCTCTCTCTCGATCTGCCTCTCGCCTCTCTCTCTCTCTCTCTTGCTTCTCTCTGTCTCTCTCTCGCCTCTCGCTGTGTCTCTCTCTCTCTCTCGATCTGCCTCTCGCCTCTCTCTCTCTCGATCTGCCTCTCGCCTCTCTCTCTCTCTCTCTCTGCCTCTCGCCTCTCTCTCTCTCGATCTGCCTCTCGCCTCTCTCTCTCTCGATTTGCCTCTCGCCTCTCTCTCTCTCTCTCTCTTGCTTCTCTCTGTCTCTCTCTCGCCTCTCGCTGTGTCTCTCTCTCTCTCCCTCTCTCTCGATCTGCCTCTCGTCTCTCTCTCTCTATCTGCCTCTCGCCTCTCTCTCGCGATCTGCCTCTCGCCTCCCTCTCGCGATCTGCCTCTCGCCTCTCTCTCTCGATCTGCCTCTCGCCTCTCTCTCTCGATCTGCCTCTCGCCTCTCTCTCTCGATCTGCCTCTCGCCTCTCTCTCGCGATCTGCCTCTCGCCTCTCTCTCGCGATCTGCCTCTCGCCTCTCTCTCGCGATCTGCCTCTCGCCTCTCTCTCGCGATCTGCCTCTCGCCTCTCTCTCGCGATCTGCCTCTCGCCTCTCTCTCGCGATCTGCCTCTCGCCTCTCTCTCGCGATCTGCCTCTCGCCTCTCTCTCGCGATCTGCCTCTCGCCTCTCTCTCGCGATCTGCCTCTCGCCTCTCTCTCGCGATCTGCCTCTCGCCTCTCTCTCGCGATCTGCCTCTCGCCTCTCTCTCGCGATCTGCCTCTCGCCTCTCTCTCGCGATCTGCCTCTCGCCTCTCTCTCGCGATCTGCCTCTCGCCTCTCTCTCGCGATCTGCCTCTCGCCTCTCTCTCGCGATCTGCCTCTCGCCTCTCTCTCGCGATCTGCCTCTCGCCTCTCTCTCGCGATCTGCCTCTCGCCTCTCTCTCGCGATCTGCCTCTCGCCTCTCTCTCGCGATCTGCCTCTCGCCTCTCTCTCGCGATCTGCCTCTCGCCTCTCTCTCGCGATCTGCCTCTCGCCTCTCTCTCTCGATCTGCCTCTCGCCTCTCTCTCTCGATCTGCCTCTCGCCTCTCTCTCTCGATCTGCCTCTCGCCTCTCTCTCTCGATCTGCCTCTCGCCTCTCTCTCTCGATCTGCCTCTCGCCTCTCTCTCTCGATCTGCCGCTCGCCTCTCTCTCTCGATCTGCCTCTCGCCTCTCTCTCTGTCGATATGCCTCTCGCCTCTCTCTCTCTCTGCCTCTCGCCTCTCTCTCTGTCTCTGTCTCTGTCTCTCTCTCTGTCTCTCTCTCTGTCTCTCTCTCGCCTCTCTGTGTGTGTGTGTCTCTCTCTCCCTCTCTCTCGATCTGTCTCTCTCTCTTTCTCGATCTGTCTCTCTCTCTCCCTCTCTCTCGATGTGCCTTTCCCTCTCTCTCGATCTGCCTCTCGCCTCTCTCTCTCGATCTGCCTCTCGCCTCTCTCTCTCGATCTGCCTCTCGCCTCTCTCTCTCGATCTGCCTCTCGCCTCTCTCTCTCGATCTGCCTCTCGCCTCTCTCTCTCGATCTGCCTCTCGCCTCTCTCTCTCGATCTGCCTCTCGCCTCTCTCTCTCGATCTGCCTCTCGCCTCTCTCTCTCGATCTGCCTCTCGCCTCTCTCTCTCGATCTGCCTCTCGCCTCTCTCTCTCGATCTGCCTCTCGCCTCTCTCTCTCGATCTGCCTCTCGCCTCTCTCTCTCGATCTGCCTCTTCGCCTCTGTCTCTCTCGATCTGCCTTTCGCCTCTCTCTCTCTCGATCTGCCTCTCGCCTCTCTCTCTCTCTCGATCTGCCTCTCGCCTCTCTCTCTCTCTCGATCTGCCTCTCGCCTCTCTCTCTCTCTCGATCTGCTTCTCGCGTCTCTCTCTCGCCTCTCGCTGTGTCTCTCTCTCTCTCTCTCTCCCCCTCTCTCAATCTGCCTCTCGCCTCTCCTTCTCTCGATCTGCCTCTCGCCTCTTCCTCTCTCGATCCTCCACTCCCTCTCTCGATCTGTCTTTCGCCTCCCTCTCTCGATCTGCCTTTCGCCTCTCTCTCTCGATCTGCCTCTCTCTCTCTTGATCTGCCTCTCGCCTCTCTCTCTCTCGATCTGCCTCTCGCCTCTCTCTCTCTCGATCTGCCTCTCGCCTCTCTCTCTCTCTTGCTTCTCTCTGTCTCTCTCTCGCCTCTCGCTGTGTCTCTCTCTCTCTCTCGATCTGCCTCTCGCCTCTCTCTCTCTCGATCTGCCTCTCGCCTCTCTCTCTCTCTCGATCTGCCTCTCGCCTCTCTCTCTCTCGATCTGCCTCTCGCCTCTCTCTCTCTCGATTTGCCTCTCGCCTCTCTCTCTCTCTCTCTTGCTTCTCTCTGTCTCTCTCTCGCCTCTCGCTGTGTCTCTCTCTCTCTCTCCCTCTCTCTCGATCTGCCTCTCGTCTCTCTCTCTCTATCTGCCTCTCGCCTCTCTCTCGCGATCTGCCTCTCGCCTCCCTCTCGCGATCTGCCTCTCGCCTCTCTCTCTCGATCTGCCTCTCGCCTCTCTCTCTCGATCTGCCTCTCGCCTCTCTCTCGCGATCTGCCTCTCGCCTCTCTCTCGCGATCTGCCTCTCGCCTCTCTCTCGCGATCTGCCTCTCGCCTCTCTCTCGCGATCTGCCTCTCGCCTCTCTCTCGCGATCTGCCTCTCGCCTCTCTCTCGCGATCTGCCTCTCGCCTCTCTCTCGCGATCTGCCTCTCGCCTCTCTCTCGCGATCTGCCTCTCGCCTCTCTCTCGCGATCTGCCTCTCGCCTCTCTCTCGCGATCTGCCTCTCGCCTCTCTCTCGCGATCTGCCTCTCGCCTCTCTCTCGCGATCTGCCTCTCGCCTCTCTCTCGCGATCTGCCTCTCGCCTCTCTCTCGCGATCTGCCTCTCGCCTCTCTCTCGCGATCTGCCTCTCGCCTCTCTCTCGCGATCTGCCTCTCGCCTCTCTCTCGCGATCTGCCTCTCGCCTCTCTCTCGCGATCTGCCTCTCGCCTCTCTCTCGCGATCTGCCTCTCGCCTCTCTCTCGCGATCTGCCTCTCGCCTCTCTCTCTCGATCTGCCTCTCGCCTCTCTCTCGCGATCTGCCTCTCGCCTCTCTCTCGCGATCTGCCTCTCGCCTCTCTCTCGCGATCTGCCTCTCGCCTCTCTCTCCCGATCTGCCTCTCGCCTCTCTCTCGCGATCTGCCTCTCGCCCCTCTCTCTCTCGATCTGCCTCTCGCCTCTCTCTCGCGATCTGCCTCTCGCCTCTCTCTCGCGATCTGCCTCTCGCCTCTCTCTCGCGATCTGCCTCTCGCCTCTCTCTCGCGATCTGCCTCTCGCCTCTCTCTCGCGATCTGCCTCTCGCCTCTCTCTCGCGATCTGCCTCTCGCCTCTCTCTCGCGATCTGCCTCTCGCCTCTCTCTCGCGATCTGCCTCTCGCCTCTCTCTCGCGATCTGCCTCTCGCCTCTCTCTCTCGATCTGCCTCTCGCCTCTCTCTCTCGATCTGCCTCTCGCCTCTCTCTCTCGATCTGCCTCTCGCCTCTCTCTCTCGATCTGCCTCTCGCCTCTCTCTCTCGATCTGCCTCTCGCCTCTCTCTCTCGATCTGCCTCTCGCCTCTCTCTCTCGATCTGCCTCTCGCCTCTCTCTCTCGATCTGCCTCTCGCCTCTCTCTCTCGATCTGCCTCTCGCCTCTCTCTCTCGATCTGCCTCTCGCCTCTCTCTCTGTCGATATGCCTCTCGCCTCTCTCTCTCTCTGCCTCTCGCCTCTCGCCTCTCTCTCTGTCTCTGTCTCTGTCTCTCTCTCTGTCTCTCTCTCTGTCTCTCTGTCGCCTCTCTGTGTGTGTGTGTCTCTCTCTCCCTCTCTCTCGATCTGTCTCTCTCTCTTTCTCGATCTGTCTCTCTCTCTCCCTCTCTCTCGATGTGCCTTTCCCTCTCTCTCGATCTGCCTCTCGCCTCTCTCTCTCGATCTGCCTCTCGCCTCTCTCTCTCGATCTGCCTCTCGCCTCTCTCTCTCGATCTGCCTCTCGCCTCTCTCTCTCGATCTGCCTCTCGCCTCTCTCTCTCGATCTGCCTCTCGCCTCTCTCTCTCGATCTGCCTCTCGCCTCTTTCTCTCGATCTGCCTCTCGCCTCTCTCTCTCGATCTGCCTCTCGCCTCTCTCTCGATCTGCCTCTTCGCCTCTGTCTCTCTCGATCTGCCTCTTCGCCTCTCTCTCTCTCGATCTGCCTCTCGCCTCTCTCTCTCTCTCGATCTGCCTCTCGCCTCTCTCTCTCTCTCGATCTGCCTATGGCCTCTCTCTCTCTCTCGATCTGCTTCTCGCGTCTCTCTCTCGCCTCTCGCTGTGTCTCTCTCTCTCTCTCTCCCCCTCTCTCAATCTGCCTCTGCCTCTCCCTCTCTCGATCTGCCTCTCGCCTCTCCCTCTCTCGATCCGCCTCTCCCTCTCTCGATCTGCCTCTCGCCTCTCCCTCTCTCGATCTGCCTCTCGCCTCTCCCTCTCTCGATCTGCCTCTCGCCTCTCCCTCTCTCGATCTGCCTCTCGCCTCTCCCTCTCTCGATCTGCCTCTCGCCTCTTCCTCTCTCGATCCTCCACTCCCTCTCTCGATCTGTCTTTCGCCTCCCTCTCTCGATCTGCCTTTCGCCTCTCTCTCTCGATCTGCCTCTCTCTCTCTTGATCTGCCTCTCGCCTCTCTCTCTCTCGATCTGCCTCTCGCCTCTCTCTCTCTCGATCTGCCTCTCGCCTCTCTCTCTCTCGATCTGCCTCTCGCCTCTCTCTCTCTCTCTCTGCCTCTCGCCTCTCTCTCTCTCGATCTGCCTCACGCCTCTCTCTCTCTCGATTTGCCTCTCGCCTCTCTCTCTCTCTCTCTTGCTTCTCTCTGTCTCTCTCTCGCCTCTCGCTGTGTCTCTCTCTCTCTCTCCCTCTCTCTCGATCTGCCTCTCGTCTCTCTCTCTCTATCTGCCTCTCGCCTCTCTCTCGCGATCTGCCTCTCGCCTCCCTCTCGCGATCTGCCTCTCGCCTCTCTCTCTCGATCTGCCTCTCGCCTCTCTCTCTCGATCTGCCTCTCGCCTCTCTCTCTCGATCTGCCTCTCGCCTCTCTCTCGCGATCTGCCTCTCGCCTCTCTCTCGCGATCTGCCTCTCGCCTCTCTCTCGCGATCTGCCTCTCGCCTCTCTCTCTCGATCTGCCTCTCGCCTCTCTCTCGCGATCTGCCTCTCGCCTCTCTCTCTCGATCTGCCTCTCGCCTCTCTCTCGCGATCTGCCTCTCGCCTCTCTCTCGCGATCTGCCTCTCGCCTCTCTCTCGCGATCTGCCTCTCGCCTCTCTCTCGCGATCTGCCTCTCGCCTCTCTCTCGCGATCTGCCTCTCGCCTCTCTCTCGCGATCTGCCTCTCGCCTCTCTCTCGCGATCTGCCTCTCGCCTCTCTCTCGCGATCTGCCTCTCGCCTCTCTCTCGCGATCTGCCTCTCGCCTCTCTCTCGCGATCTGCCTCTCGCCTCTCTCTCGCGATCTGCCTCTCGCCTCTCTCTCTCGATCTGCCTCTCGCCTCTCTCTCTCGATCTGCCTCTCGCCTCTCTCTCTCGATCTGCCTCTCGCCTCTCTCTCGCGATCTGCCTCTCGCCTCTCTCTCGCGATCTGCCTCTCGCCTCTCTCTCGCGATCTGCCTCTCGCCTCTCTCTCGCGATCTGCCTCTCGCCTCTCTCTCGCGATCTGCCTCTCGCCTCTCTCTCGCGATCTGCCTCTCGCCTCTCTCTCGCGATCTGCCTCTCGCCTCTCTCTCGCGATCTGCCTCTCGCCTCTCTCTCGCGATCTGCCTCTCGCCTCTCTCTCTCGATCTGCCTCTCGCCTCTCTCTCGCGATCTGCCTCTCGCCTCTCTCTCGCGATCTGCCTCTCGCCTCTCTCTCGCGATCTGCCTCTCGCCTCTCTCTCGCGATCTGCCTCTCGCCTCTCTCTCGCGATCTGCCTCTCGCCTCTCTCTCGCGATCTGCCTCTCGCCCCTCTCTCTCTCGATCTGCCTCTCGCCTCTCTCTCGCGATCTGCCTCTCGCCTCTCTCTCGCGATCTGCCTCTCGCCTCTCTCTCGCGATCTGCCTCTCGCCTCTCTCTCGCGATCTGCCTCTCGCCTCTCTCTCGCGATCTGCCTCTCGCCTCTCTCTCGCGATCTGCCTCTCGCCTCTCTCTCGCGATCTGCCTCTCGCCTCTCTCTCGCGATCTGCCTCTCGCCTCTCTCTCGCGATCTGCCTCTCGCCTCTCTCTCTCGATCTGCCTCTCGCCTCTCTCTCTCGATCTGCCTCTCGCCTCTCTCTCTCGATCTGCCTCTCGCCTCTCTCTCTCGATCTGCCTCTCGCCTCTCTCTCTCGATCTGCCTCTCGCCTCTCTCTCTCGATCTGCCTCTCGCCTCTCTCTCTCGATCTGCCTCTCGCCTCTCTCTCTCGATCTGCCTCTCGCCTCTCTCTCTCGATCTGCCTCTCGCCTCTCTCTCTCGATCTGCCTCTCGCCTCTCTCTCTCGATCTGCCTCTCGCCTCTCTCTCTCGATCTGCCTCTCGCCTCTCTCTCTCGATCTGCCTCTCGCCTCTCTCTCTGTCGATATGCCTCTCGCCTCTCTCTCTCTCTGCCTCTCGCCTCTCGCCTCTCTCTCTGTCTCTGTCTCTGTCTCTCTCTCTGTCTCTCTCTCTGTCTCTCTCTCGCCTCTCTGTGTGTGTGTGTCTCTCTCTCCCTCTCTCTCGATCTGTCTCTCTCTCTTTCTCGATCTGTCTCTCTCTCTCCCTCTCTCTCGATGTGCCTTTCCCTCTCTCTCGATCTGCCTCTCGCCTCTCTCTCTCGATCTGCCTCTCGCCTCTCTCTCTCGATCTGCCTCTCGCCTCTCTCTCTCGATCTGCCTCTCGCCTCTCTCTCTCGATCTGCCTCTCGCCTCTCTCTCTCGATCTGCCTCTCGCCTCTCTCTCTCGATCTGCCTCTCGCCTCTTTCTCTCGATCTGCCTCTCGCCTCTCTCTCTCGATCTGCCTCTCGCCTCTCTCTCGATCTGCCTCTTCGCCTCTGTCTCTCTCGATCTGCCTTTCGCCTCTCTCTCTCTCGATCTGCCTCTCGCCTCTCTCTCTCTCTCGATCTGCCTCTCGCCTCTCTCTCTCTCTCGATCTGCCTATGGCCTCTCTCTCTCTCTCGATCTGCTTCTCGCGTCTCTCTCTCGCCTCTCGCTGTGTCTCTCTCTCTCTCTCTCCCCCTCTCTCAATCTGCCTCTCGCCTCTCCTTCTCTCGATCTGCCTCTCGCCTCTCCCTCTCTCGATCTGCCTCTCGCCTCTCCCTCTCTCGATCTGCCTCTCGCCTCTCCCTCTCTCGATCTGCCTCTCGCCTCTCCCTCTCTCGATCTGCCTCTCGCCTCTTCCTCTCTCGATCCTCCACTCCCTCTCTCGATCTGTCTTTCGCCTCCCTCTCTCGATCTGCCTTTCGCCTCTCTCTCTCGATCTGCCTCTCTCTCTCTTGATCTGCCTCTCGCCTCTCTCTCTCTCGATCTGCCTCTCGCCTCTCTCTCTCTCGATCTGCCTCTCGCCTCTCTCTCTCTCGATCTGCCTCTCGCCTCTCTCTCTCTCTCTCTGCCTCTCGCCTCTCTCTCTCTCGATCTGCCTCACGCCTCTCTCTCTCTCGATTTGCCTCTCGCCTCTCTCTCTCTCTCTCTTGCTTCTCTCTGTCTCTCTCTCGCCTCTCGCTGTGTCTCTCTCTCTCTCTCCCTCTCTCTCGATCTGCCTCTCGTCTCTCTCTCTCTATCTGCCTCTCGCCTCTCTCTCGCGATCTGCCTCTCGCCTCCCTCTCGCGATCTGCCTCTCGCCTCTCTCTCTCGATCTGCCTCTCGCCTCTCTCTCTCGATCTGCCTCTCGCCTCTCTCTCTCGATCTGCCTCTCGCCTCTCTCTCGCGATCTGCCTCTCGCCTCTCTCTCGCGATCTGCCTCTCGCCTCTCTCTCGCGATCTGCCTCTCGCCTCTCTCTCGCGATCTGCCTCTCGCCTCTCTCTCGCGATCTGCCTCTCGCCTCTCTCTCGCGATCTGCCTCTCGCCTCTCTCTCGCGATCTGCCTCTCGCCTCTCTCTCGCGATCTGCCTCTCGCCTCTCTCTCGCGATCTGCCTCTCGCCTCTCTCTCTCGATCTGCCTCTCGCCTCTCTCTCTCGATCTGCCTCTCGCCTCTCTCTCTCGATCTGCCTCTAGCCTCTCTCTCTCGATCTGCCTCTCGCCTCTCTCTCTCGATCTGCCTCTCGCCTCTCTCTCTCGATCTGCCTCTCGCCTCTCTCTCTCGATCTGCCTCTCGCCTCTCTCTCTCGATCTGCCTCTCGCCTCTCTCTCTCGATCTGCCTCTCGCCTCTCTCTCTCGATCTGCCTCTCGCCTCTCTCTCTCGATCTGCCTCTCGCCTCTCTCTCTCGATCTGCCTCTCGCCTCTCTCTCTCGATCTGCCTCTCGCCTCTCTCTCTCGATCTGCCTCTCGCCTCTCTCTCTCGATCTGCCTCTCGCCTCTCTCTCTCGATCTGCCTCTCGCCTCTCTCTCTCGATCTGCCTCTCGCCTCTCTCTCTCGATCTGCCTCTCGCCTCTCTCTCTCGATCTGCCTCTCGCCTCTCTCTCTCGATCTGCCTCTCGCCTCTCTCTCTCGATCTGCCTCTCGCCTCTCTCTCTCGATCTGCCTCTCGCCTCTCTCTCTCGATCTGCCTCTCGCCTCTCTCTCTCGATCTGCCTCTCGCCTCTCTCTCTCGATCTGCCTCTCGCCTCTCTCTCTCGATCTGCCTCTCGCCTCTCTCTCTCGATCTGCCTCTCGCCTCTCTCTCTCGATCTGCCTCTCGCCTCTCTCTCTCGATCTGCCTCTCGCCTCTCTCTCTGTCGATCTGCCTCTCGCCTCTCTCTCTCTCTCTGCCTCTCGCCTCTGGCCTCTCTCTCTGTCTCTCTCTCTGTCTCTGTCTCTGTCTCTCTCTCGCCTCTCTCTCGATCTGTCTCTCTCTCCCTCTCTCTCGATCTGTCTCTCTCTCTTTCTCGATTTGTCTTTCTCTCCCTCTCTCTCGATGTGCCTTTCCCTCTCTCTCGATCTTCCTCTCGCCTCTCTCTCTCGATCTGCCTCTCGCCTCTCTCTCTCGATCTGCCTCTCGCCTCTCTCTCTCGATCTGCCTCTCGCCTCTCTCTCTCGATCTGCCTCTCGCCTCTCTCTCTCGATCTGCCTCTCGCCTCTCTCTCTCGATCTGCCTCTCGCCTCTCTCTCGATCTGCCTCTCGCCTCTCTCTCTCGATCTGCCTCTCGCCTCTCTCTCGATCTGCCTCTAGCCTCTCTCTCTCGATCTGCCTCTCGCCTCTCTCTCTGTCGATATGCCTCTCGCCTCTCTCTCTCTCTGCCTCTCGCCTCTCTCTCTGTCTCTGTCTCTGTCTCTCTCTCTGTCTCTCTCTCTGTCTCTCTCTCGCCTCTCTGTGTGTGTGTGTCTCTCTTTCCCTCTCTCTCGATCTGTCTCTCTCTCTTTCTCGATCTGTCTCTCTCTCTCCCTCTCTCTCGATGTGCCTTTCCCTCTCTCTCGATCTGCCTCTCGCCTCTCTCTCGATCTGCCTCTCGCCTCTCTCTCTCGATCTGCCTCTCGCCTCTCTCTCTCGATCTGCCTCTCGCCTCTCTCTCTCGATCTGCCTCTCGCTTCTCTCTCGATCTGCCTCTTCGCCTCTGTCTCTCTCGATCTGCCTTTCGCCTCTCTCTCTCTCGATCTGCCTCTCGCCTCTCTCTCTCTCTCGATCTGCCTCTCGCCTCTCTCTCTCTCTCGATCTGCCTATGGCCTCTCTCTCTCTCGATCTGCCTCTCGCCTCTCTCTCTCTCTCGATCTGCTTCTCGCGTCTCTCTCTCGCCTCTCGCTGTGTCTCTCTCTCTCTCTCTCTCCCCCTCTCTCAATCTGCCTCTCGCCTCTCCTTCTCTCAATCTGCCTCTGCCTCTCCCTCTCTCGATCTGCCTCTCGCCTCTCCCTCTCTCGATCTGCCTCTCGCCTCTCCCTCTCTCGATCTGCCTCTCGCCTCTCCCTCTCTCGATCCTCCACTCCCTCTCTCGATCTGTCTTTCGCCTCCCTCTCTCGATCTGCCTTTCGCCTCTCTCTCTCGATCTGCCTCTCTCTCTCTTGATCTGCCTCTCGCCTCTCTCTCTCTCGATCTGCCTCTCGCCTCTCTCTCTCTCGATCTGCCTCTCGCCTCTCTCTCGATCTGCCTCTCGCCTCTCTCTCTCTCGATCTGCCTCTCGCCTCTCTCTCTCTCGATCTGCCTCTCGCCTCTCTCTCTCTCTCTCTTGCTTCTCTCTGTCTCTCTCTCGCCTCTCGCTGTGTCTCTCTCTCTCTCTCGATCTGCCTCTCGCCTCTCTCTCTCTCTCTCTTGCTTCTCTCTGTCTCTCTCTCGCCTCTCGCTGTGTCTCTCTCTCTCTCTCGATCTGCCTCTCGCCTCTCTCTCTCTCGATCTGCCTCTCGCCTCTCTCTCTCTCTCTCTGCCTCTCGCCTCTCTCTCTCTCGATCTGCCTCTCGCCTCTCTCTCTCTCGATTTGCCTCTCGCCTCTCTCTCTCTCTCTCTTGCTTCTCTCTGTCTCTCTCTCGCCTCTCGCTGTGTCTCTCTCTCTCTCTCCCTCTCTCTCGATCTGCCTCTCGTCTCTCTCTCTCTATCTGCCTCTCGCCTCTCTCTCGCGATCTGCCTCTCGCCTCCCTCTCGCGATCTGCCTCTCGCCTCTCTCTCTCGATCTGCCTCTCGCCTCTCTCTCTCGATCTGCCTCTCGCCTCTCTCTCGCGATCTGCCTCTCGCCTCTCTCTCGCGATCTGCCTCTCGCCTCTCTCTCGCGATCTGCCTCTCGCCTCTCTCTCGCGATCTGCCTCTCGCCTCTCTCTCGCGATCTGCCTCTCGCCTCTCTCTCGCGATCTGCCTCTCGCCTCTCTCTCGCGATCTGCCTCTCGCCTCTCTCTCGCGATCTGCCTCTCGCCTCTCTCTCGCGATCTGCCTCTCGCCTCTCTCTCGCGATCTGCCTCTCGCCTCTCTCTCGCGATCTGCCTCTCGCCTCTCTCTCGCGATCTGCCTCTCGCCTCTCTCTCGCGATCTGCCTCTCGCCTCTCTCTCGCGATCTGCCTCTCGCCTCTCTCTCGCGATCTGCCTCTCGCCTCTCTCTCGCGATCTGCCTCTCGCCTCTCTCTCGCGATCTGCCTCTCGCCTCTCTCTCGCGATCTGCCTCTCGCCTCTCTCTCGCGATCTGCCTCTCGCCTCTCTCTCGCGATCTGCCTCTCGCCTCTCTCTCGCGATCTGCCTCTCGCCTCTCTCTCGCGATCTGCCTCTCGCCTCTCTCTCGCGATCTGCCTCTCGCCTCTCTCTCGCGATCTGCCTCTCGCCTCTCTCTCGCGATCTGCCTCTCGCCTCTCTCTCGCGATCTGCCTCTCGCCTCTCTCTCGCGATCTGCCTCTCGCCTCTCTCTCGCGATCTGCCTCTCGCCTCTCTCTCGCGATCTGCCTCTCGCCTCTCTCTCTCTCTCTTGCTTCTCTCTGTCTCTCTCTCGCCTCTCGCTGTGTCTCTCTCTCTCTCTCGATCTGCCTCTCGCCTCTCTCTCTCTCTCGATCTGCCTCTCGCCTCTCTCTCTCTCTCGATCTGCCTCTCGCCTCTCTCTCTCTCTCGATCTGCCTCTCGCCTCTCTCTCTCTCTCTGCCTCTCGCCTCTCTCTCTCTCTCTGCCTCTCTCCTCTCTCTCTCTCGATCTGCCTCTCGCCTCTCTCTCTCTCGATTTGCCTCTCGCCTCTCTGTCTCTCTCTCGCCTCTCGCTGTGTCTCTCTCTCTCTCTCCCTCTCTCTCGATCTGCCTCTCGTCTCTCTCTCTCTATCTGCCTCTCGCCTCTCTCTCGCGATCTGCCTCTCGCCTCCCTCTCGCGATCTGCCTCTCGCCTCCCTCTCGCGATCTGCCTCTCGCCTCTCTCTCTCGATCTGCCTCTCGCCTCTCTCTCTCGATCTGCCTCTCGCCTCTCTCTCTCGATCTGCCTCTCGCCTCTCTCTCTCGATCTGCCTCTCGCCTCTCTCTCTCGATCTGCCTCTCGCCTCTCTCTCTCGATCTGCCTCTCGCCTCTCTCTCACGATCTGCCTCTCGCCTCTCTCTCTCGATCTGCCTCTCGCCTCTCTCTCACGATCTGCCTCTCGCCTCTCTCTCTCGATCTGCCTCTCGCCTCTCTCTCTCGATCTGCCTCTCGCCTCTCTCTCTCGATCTGCCTCTCGCCTCTCTCTCTCGATCTGCCTCTCGCCTCTCTGTCTCGATCTGCCTCTCGCCTCTCTGTCTCGATCTGCCTCTCGCCTCTCTGTCTCGATCTGCCTCTCGCCTCTCTCTCTCGATCTGCCTCTCGCCTCTCTCTCTCGATCTGCCTCTCGCCTCTCTCTCTCGATCTGCCTCTCGCCTCTCTCTCTCGATCTGCCTCTCGCCTCTCTCTCTCGATCTGCCTCTCGCCTCTCTCTCTCGATCTGCCTCTCGCCTCTCTCTCTCTCGATCTGCCTCTCGCCTCTCTCTCTCGATCTGCCTCTCGCCTCTCTCTCGCGATCTGCCTCTCGCCTCTCTCTCGCGATCTGCCTCTCGCCTCTCTCTCGCGATCTGCCACTCGCCTCTCTCTCGCGATCTGCCTCTCGCCTCTCTCTCGCGATCTGCCTCTCGCCTCTCTCTCGCGATCTGCCTCTCGCCTCTCTCTCTGTCGATATGCCTCTCGCCTCTCTCTCTCTCTGCCTCTCGCCTCTCGCCTCTCTCTCTGTCTCTGTCTCTGTCTCTGTCTCTGTCTCTCTCTCTGTCTCTCTCTCGCCTCTCTCTGTGTGTGTGTCTCTCTCTCCCTCTCTCTCGATCTGTCTCTCTCTCTTTCTCGATCTGTCTCTCTCTCTCCCTCTCTCTCGATGTGCCTTTCCCTCTCTCTCGATCTGCCTCTCGCCTCTCTCTCGATCTGCCTCTCGCCTCTCTCTCTCGATCTGCCTCTCGCCTCTCTCTCTCGATCTGCCTCTTCGCCTCTGTCTCTCTCGATCTGCCTTTCGCCTCTCTCTCTCTCGATCTGCCACTCGCCTCTCTCTCTCTCTCGATCTGCCTCTCGCCTCTCTCTCTCTCTCGATCTGCCTATGGCCTCTCTCTCTCTCGATCTGCCTCTCGCCTCTCTCTCTCTCTCGATCTGCTTCTCGCGTCTCTCTCTCGCCTCTCGCTGTGTCTCTCTCTCTCTCTCTCTCCCCCTCTCTCAATCTGCCTCTCGCCTGTCCTCTCAATCTGCCTCTGCCTCTCCCTCTCTCGATCTGCCTCTCGCCTCTCCCTCTCTCGATCTGCCTCTCGCCTCTCCCTCTCTCGATCTGCCTCTCGCCTCTTCCTCTCTCGATCCTCCACTCCCTCTCTCGATCTGTCTTTCGCCTCCCTCTCTCGATCTGCCTTTCGCCTCTCTCTCTCGAACTGCCTCTCTCTCTCTTGATCTGCCTCTCGCCTCTCTCTCTCTCGATCTGCCTCTCGCCTCTCTCTCTCTCGATCTGCCTCTCGCCTCTCTCTCTCTCTCTCTTGCTTCTCTCTGTCTCTCTCTCGCCTCTCGTTGTGTCTCTCTCTCTCTCTCGATCTGCCTCTCGCCTCTCTCTCTCTCGATCTGCCTCTCGCCTCTCTCTCTCTGCCTCTGCCTCTCGCCTCTCTCTCTCTCGATCTGCCTCTCGCCTCTCTCTCTCTCGATTTGCCTCTCGCCTCTCTCTCTCTCTCTCTTGCTTCTCTCTATCTCTCTCTCGCCTCTCGCTGTGTCTCTCTCTCTCTCTCCCTCTCTCTCGATCTGCCTCTCGTCTCTCTCTCTCTATCTGCCTCTCGCCTCTCTCTCGCGATCTGCCTCTCGCCTCCCTCTCGCGATCTGCCTCTCGCCTCTCTCTCTCGATCTGCCTCTCGCCTCTCTCTCTCGATCTGCCTCTCGCCTCTCTCTCGCGATCTGCCTCTCGCCTCTCTCTCGCGATCTGCCTCTCGCCTCTCTCTCGCGATCTGCCTCTCGCCTCTCTCTCGCGATCTGCCTCTCGCCTCTCTCTCGCGATCTGCCTCTCGCCTCTCTCTCGCGATCTGCCTCTCGCCTCTCTCTCGCGATCTGCCTCTCGCCTCTCTCTCGCGATCTGCCTCTCGCCTCTCTCTCGCGATCTGCCTCTCGCCTCTCTCTCGCGATCTGCCTCTCGCCTCTCTCTCGCGATCTGCCTCTCGCCTCTCTCTCGGGATCTGCCTCTCGCCTCTCTCTCGCGATCTGCCTCTCGCCTCTCTCTCGCGATCTGCCTCTCGCCTCTCTCTCGCGATCTGCCTCTCGCCTCTCTCTCGCGATCTGCCTCTCGCCTCTCTCTCGCGATCTGCCTCTCGCCTCTCTCTCGCGATCTGCCTCTCGCCTCTCTCTCGCGATCTGCCTCTCGCCTCTCTCTCGCGATCTGCCTCTCGCCTCTCTCTCGCGATCTGCCTCTCGCCTCTCTCTCGCGATCTGCCTCTCGCCTCTCTCTCGCGATCTGCCTCTCGCCTCTCTCTCGCGATCTGCCTCTCGCCTCTCTCTCGCGATCTGCCTCTCGCCTCTCTCTCGCGATCTGCCTCTCGCCTCTCTCTCGCGATCTGCCTCTCGCCTCTCTCTCGCGATCTGCCTCTCGCCTCTCTCTCGCGATCTGCCTCTCGCCTCTCTCTCTCGATCTGCCTCTCGCCTCTCTCTCTCGATCTGCCTCTCGCCTCTCTCTCTCGATCTGCCTCTCGCTTCTCTCTCGATCTGCCTCTTCGCCTCTGTCTCTCTCGATCTGCCTTTCGCCTCTCTCTCTCGATCTGCCTCTCGCCTCTCTCTCTCGATCTGCCTCTCGCCTCTCTCTCTCGATCTGCCTCTCGCTTCTCTCTCGATCTGCCTCTTCGCCTCTGTCTCTCTCGATCTGCCTTTCGCCTCTCTCTCTCTCGATCTGCCTCTCGCCTCTCTCTCTCTCTCGATCTGCCTCTCGCCTCTCTCTCTCTCTCGATCTGCCTATGGCCTCTCTCTCTCTCGATCTGCCTCTCGCCTCTCTCTCTCTCTCGATCTGCTTCTCGCGTCTCTCTCTCGCCTCTCGCTGTGTCTCTCTCTCTCTCTCTCTCCCCCTCTCTCAATCTGCCTCTCGCCTCTCCTTCTCTCAATCTGCCTCTGCCTCTCCCTCTCTCGATCTGCCTCTCGCCTCTCCCTCTCTCGATCTGCCTCTCGCCTCTCCCTCTCTCGATCTGCCTCTCGCCTCTCCCTCTCTCGATCCTCCACTCCCTCTCTCGATCTGTCTTTCGCCTCCCTCTCTCGATCTGCCTTTCGCCTCTCTCTCTCGATCTGCCTCTCTCTCTCTTGATCTGCCTCTCGCCTCTCTCTCTCTCGATCTGCCTCTCGCCTCTCTCTCTCTCGATCTGCCTCTCGCCTCTCTCTCTCTCGATCTGCCTCTCGCCTCTCTCTCTCTCGATCTGCCTCTCGCCTCTCTCTCTCTCGATCTGCCTCTCGCCTCTCTCTCTCTCTCTCTTGCTTCTCTCTGTCTCTCTCTCGCCTCTCGCTGTGTCTCTCTCTCTCTCTCGATCTGCCTCTCGCCTCTCTCTCTCTCTCTCTTGCTTCTCTCTGTCTCTCTCTCGCCTCTCGCTGTGTCTCTCTCTCTCTCTCGATCTGCCTATCGCCTCTCTCTCTCTCGATCTGCCTCTCGCCTCTCTCTCTCTCTCTCTGCCTCTCGCCTCTCTCTCTCTCGATCTGCCTCTCGCCTCTCTCTCTCTCGATTTGCCTCTCGCCTCTCTCTCTCTCTCTCTTGCTTCTCTCTGTCTCTCTCTCGCCTCTCGCTGTGTCTCTCTCTCTCTCTCCCTCTCTCTCGATCTGCCTCTCGTCTCTCTCTCTCTATCTGCCTCTCGCCTCTCTCTCGCGATCTGCCTCTCGCCTCCCTCTCGCGATCTGCCTCTCGCCTCTCTCTCTCGATCTGCCTCTCGCCTCTCTCTCGCGATCTGCCTCTCGCCTCTCTCTCGCGATCTGCCTCTCGCCTCTCTCTCGCGATCTGCCTCTCGCCTCTCTCTCGCGATCTGCCTCTCGCCTCTCTCTCGCGATCTGCCTCTCGCCTCTCTCTCGCGATCTGCCTCTCGCCTCTCTCTCGCGATCTGCCTCTCGCCTCTCTCTCGCGATCTGCCTCTCGCCTCTCTCTCGCGATCTGCCTCTCGCCTCTCTCTCGCGATCTGCCTCTCGCCTCTCTCTCGCGATCTGCCTCTCGCCTCTCTCTCGCGATCTGCCTCTCGCCTCTCTCTCGCGATCTGCCTCTCGCCTCTCTCTCGCGATCTGCCTCTCGCCTCTCTCTCGCGATCTGCCTCTCGCCTCTCTCTCGCGATCTGCCTCTCGCCTCTCTCTCGCGATCTGCCTCTCGCCTCTCTCTCGCGAACTGCCTCTCGCCTCTCTCTCGCGATCTGCCTCTCGCCTCTCTCTCGCGATCTGCCTCTCGCCTCTCTCTCGCGATCTGCCTCTCGCCTCTCTCTCGCGATCTGCCTCTCGCCTCTCTCTCGCGATCTGCCTCTCGCCTCTCTCTCGCGATCTGCCTCTCGCCTCTCTCTCGCGATCTGCCTCTCGCCTCTCTCTCGCGATCTGCCTCTCGCCTCTCTCTCGCGATCTGCCTCTCGCCTCTCTCTCGCGATCTGCCTCTCGCCTCTCTCTCGCGATCTGCCTCTCGCCTCTCTCTCGCGATCTGCCTCTCGCCTCTCTCTCGCGATCTGCCTCTCGCCTCTCTCTCGCGATCTGCCTCTCGCCTCTCTCTCGCGATCTGCCTCTCGCCTCTCTCTCGCGATATGCCTCTCGCCTCTCTCTCTGTCGATATGCCTCTCGCCTCTCTCTCTCTCTGCCTCTCGCCTCTCGCCTCTCTCTCTGTCTCTCTCTCTGTCTCTCTCTCTGTCTCTCTCTCTGTCTCTCTCTCGCCTCTCTGTGTGTGTGTGTCTCTCTCTCCCTCTCTCTCGATCTGTCTCTCCCTCTTTCTCGATCTGTCTCTCTCTGTCCCTCTCTCTCGATGTGCCTTTCCCTCTCTCTCGATCTGCCTCTCGCCTCTCTCTCGATCTGCCTCTCGCCTCTCTCTCTCGATCTGCCTCTCGCCTCTCTCTCTCGATGTGCCTCTTCGCCTCTGTCTCTCTCGATCTGCCTTTCGCCTCTCTCTCTCTCTCGATCTGCCACTCGCCTCTCTCTCTCTCTCGATCTGCCTCTCGCCTCTCTCTCTCTCTCGATCTGCCTATGGCCTCTCTCTCTCTCGATCTGCCTCTCGCCTCTCTCTCTCTCTCGATCTGCTTCTCGCGTCTCTCTCTCGCCTCTCGCTGTGTCTCTCTCTCTCTCTCTCTCCCCCTCTCTCAATCTGCCTCTCGCCTGTCCTCTCAATCTGCCTCTGCCTCTCCCTCTCTCGATCTGCCTCTCGCCTCTCCCTCTCTCGATCTGCCTCTCGCCTCTCCCTCTCTCGATCTGCCTCTCGCCTCTTCCTCTCTCGATCCTCCACTCCCTCTCTCGATCTGTCTTTCGCCTCCCTCTCTCGATCTGCCTTTCGCCTCTCTCTCTCGAACTGCCTCTCTCTCTCTTGATCTGCCTCTCGCCTCTCTCTCTCTCGATCTGCCTCTCGCCTCTCTCTCTCTCGATCTGCCTCTCGCCTCTCTCTCTCTCTCTCTTGCTTCTCTCTGTCTCTCTCTCGCCTCTCGCTGTGTCTCTCTCTCTCGATCTGCCTCTCGCCTCTCTCTCTCTCGATCTGCCTCTCGCCTCTCTCTCTCTGCCTCTGCCTCTCGCCTCTCTCTCTCTCGATCTGCCTCTCGCCTCTCTCTCTCTCGATTTGCCTCTCGCCTCTCTCTCTCTCTCTCTTGCTTCTCTCTGTCTCTCTCTCGCCTCTCGCTGTGTCTCTCTCTCTCTCTCCCTCTCTCTCGATCTGCCTCTCGTCTCTCTCTCTCTATCTGCCTCTCGCCTCTCTCTCGCGATCTGCCTCTCGCCTCCCTCTCGCGATCTGCCTCTCGCCTCTCTCTCTCGATCTGCCTCTCGCCTCTCTCTCGCGATCTGCCTCTCGCCTCTCTCTCTCGATCTGCCTCTCGCCTCTCTCTCTCGATCTGCCTCTCGCCTCTCTCTCGCGATCTGCCTCTCGCCTCTCTCTCGCGATCTGCCTCTCGCCTCTCTCTCGCGATCTGCCTCTCGCCTCTCTCTCGCGATCTGCCTCTCGCCTCTCTCTCGCGATCTGCCTCTCGCCTCTCTCTCGCGATCTGCCTCTCGCCTCTCTCTCGCGATCTGCCTCTCGCCTCTCTCTCGCGATCTGCCTCTCGCCTCTCTCTCGCGATCTGCCTCTCGCCTCTCTCTCGCGATCTGCCTCTCGCCTCTCTCTCGCGATCTGCCTCTCGCCTCTCTCTCGCGATCTGCCTCTCGCCTCTCTCTCGCGATCTGCCTCTCGCCTCTCTCTCGCGATCTGCCTCTCGCCTCTCTCTCGCGATCTGCCTCTCGCCTCTCTCTTGCGATCTGCCTCTCGCCTCTCTCTCTCGATCTGCCTCTCGCCTCTCTCTCTCTCTCTTGCTTCTCTCTGTCTCTCTCTCGCCTCTCGCTGTGTCTCTCTCTCTCGATCTGCCTCTCGCCTCTCTCTCTCTCTCGATCTGCCTCTCGCCTCTCTCTCTCTCTCTCGATCTGCCTCTCGCCTCTCTCTCTCTCTCTGCCTCTCGCCTCTCTCTCTCTCTCTCTCTGCCTCTCTCCTCTCTCTCTCTCGATCTGCCTCTCGCCTCTCTCTCTCTCGATTTGCCTCTCGCCTCTCTGTCTCTCTCTCGCCTCTCGCTGTGTCTCTCTCTCTCTCTCCCTCTCTCTCGATCTGCCTCTCGTCTCTCTCTCTCTATCTGCCTCTCGCCTCTCTCTCGCGATCTGCCTCTCGCCTCCCTCTCGCGATCTGCCTCTCGCCTCCCTCTCGCGATCTGCCTCTCGCCTCTCTCTCTCGATCTGCCTCTTGCCTCTCTCTCTCGATCTGCCTCTCGCCTCTCTCTCTCGATCTGCCTCTCGCCTCTCTCTCTCGATCTGCCTCTCGCCTCTCTCTCTCGATCTGCCTCTCGCCTCTCTCTCTCGATCTGCCTCTCGCCTCTCTCTCACGATCTGCCTCTCGCCTCTCTCTCTCGATCTGCCTCTCGCCTCTCTCTCTCGATCTGCCTCTCGCCTCTCTCTCTCGATCTGCCTCTCGCCTCTCTCTCTCGATCTGCCTCTCGCCTCTCTGTCTCGATCTGCCTCTCGCCTCTCTGTCTCGATCTGCCTCTCGCCTCTCTGTCTCGATCTGCCTCTCGCCTCTCTGTCTCGATCTGCCTCTCGCCTCTCTGTCTCGATCTGCCTCTCGCCTCTCTGTCTCGATCTGCCTCTCGCCTCTCTGTCTCGATCTGCCTCTCGCCTCCCTCTCTCGATCTGCCTCTCGCCTCTCTCTCTCGATCTGCCTCTCGCCTCTCTCTCTCGATCTGCCTCTCGCCTCTCTCTCTCGATCTGCCTCTCGCCTCTCTCTCTCTCGATCTGCCTCTCGCCTCTCTCTCTCGATCTGCCTCTCGCCTCTCTCTCTCGATCTGCCTCTCGCCTCTCTCTCGCGATCTGCCTCTCGCCTCTCTCTCGCGATCTGCCTCTCGCCTCTCTCTCGCGATCTGCCTCTCGCCTCTCTCTCGCGATCTGCCTCTCGCCTCTCTCTCGCGATCTGCCTCTCGCCTCTCTCTCGCGATCTGCCTCTCGCCTCTCTCTCGCGATCTGCCTCTCGCCTCTCTCTCGCGATCTGCCTCTCGCCTCTCTCTCGCGATCTGCCTCTCGCCTCTCTCTCGCGATCTGCCTCTCGCCTCTCTCTCTGTCGATATGCCTCTCGCCTCTCTCTCTCTCTGCCTCTCGCCTCTCGCCTCTCTCTCTGTTTCTGTCTCTGTCTCTCTCTCTGTCTCTCTCTCTGTCTCTCTCTCGCCTCTCTCTGTGTGTGTGTCTCTCTCTCCCTCTCTCTCGATCTGTCTCTCTCTCTTTCTCGATCTGTCTCTCTCTCTCCCTCTCTCTCGATGTGCCTTTCCCTCTCTCTCGATCTGCCTCTCGCCTCTCTCTCGATCTGCCTCTCGCCTCTCTCTCTCGATCTGCCTCTCGCCTCTCTCTCTCGATCTGCCTCTCGCCTCTCTCTCTCGATCTGCCTCTTCGCCTCTGTCTCTCTCGATCTGCCTTTCGCCTCTCTCTCTCTCGATCTGCCACTCGCCTCTCTCTCTCTCTCGATCTGCCTCTCGCCTCTCTCTCTCTCTCGATCTGCCTATGGCCTCTCTCTCTCTCGATCTGCCTCTCGCCTCTCTCTCTCTCTCGATCTGCTTCTCGCGTCTCTCTCTCGCCTCTCGCTGTGTCTCTCTCTCTCTCTCTCTCCCCCTCTCTCAATCTGCCTCTCGCCTGTCCTCTCAATCTGCCTCTGCCTCTCCCTCTCTCGATCTGCCTCTCGCCTCTCCCTCTCTCGATCTGCCTCTCGCCTCTCCCTCTCTCGATCTGCCTCTCGCCTCTTCCTCTCTCGATCCTCCACTCCCTCTCTCGATCTGTCTTTCGCCTCCCTCTCTCGATCTGCCTTTCGCCTCTCTCTCTCGAACTGCCTCTCTCTCTCTTGATCTGCCTCTCGCCTCTCTCTCTCTCGATCTGCCTCTCGCCTCTCTCTCTCTCGATCTGCCTCTCGCCTCTCTCTCTCTCTCTCTTGCTTCTCTCTGTCTCTCTCTCGCCTCTCGCTGTGTCTCTCTCTCTCTCTCGATCTGCCTCTCGCCTCTCTCTCTCTCGATCTGCCTCTCGCCTCTCTCTCTCTGCCTCTGCCTCTCGCCTCTCTCTCTCTCGATCTGCCTCTCGCCTCTCTCTCTCTCGATTTGCCTCTCGCCTCTCTCTCTCTCTCTCTTGCTTCTCTCTGTCTCTCTCTCGCCTCTCGCTGTGTCTCTCTCTCTCTCTCCCTCTCTCTCGATCTGCCTCTCGTCTCTCTCTCTCTATCTGCCTCTCGCCTCTCTCTCGCGATCTGCCTCTCGCCTCCCTCTCGCGATCTGCCTCTCGCCTCTCTCTCGCGATCTGCCTCTCGCCTCTCTCTCGCGATCTGCCTCTCGCCTCTCTCTTGCGATCTGCCTCTCGCCTCTCTCTCTCGATCTGCCTCTCGCCTCTCTCTCTCTCTCTTGCTTCTCTCTGTCTCTCTCTCGCCTCTCGCTGTGTCTCTCTCTCTCGATCTGCCTCTCGCCTCTCTCTCTCTCTCGATCTGCCTCTCGCCTCTCTCTCTCTCTCTCGATCTGCCTCTCGCCTCTCTCTCTCTCTCTGCCTCTCGCCTCTCTCTCTCTCTCTCTCTGCCTCTCTCCTCTCTCTCTCTCGATCTGCCTCTCGCCTCTCTCTCTCTCGATTTGCCTCTCGCCTCTCTGTCTCTCTCTCGCCTCTCGCTGTGTCTCTCTCTCTCTCTCCCTCTCTCTCGATCTGCCTCTCGTCTCTCTCTCTCTATCTGCCTCTCGCCTCTCTCTCGCGATCTGCCTCTCGCCTCCCTCTCGCGATCTGCCTCTCGCCTCCCTCTCGCGATCTGCCTCTCGCCTCTCTCTCTCGATCTGCCTCTTGCCTCTCTCTCTCGATCTGCCTCTCGCCTCTCTCTCTCGATCTGCCTCTCGCCTCTCTCTCTCGATCTGCCTCTCGCCTCTCTCTCTCGATCTGCCTCTCGCCTCTCTCTCTCGATCTGCCTCTCGCCTCTCTCTCACGATCTGCCTCTCGCCTCTCTCTCTCGATCTGCCTCTCGCCTCTCTCTCTCGATCTGCCTCTCGCCTCTCTCTCTCGATCTGCCTCTCGCCTCTCTCTCTCGATCTGCCTCTCGCCTCTCTGTCTCGATCTGCCTCTCGCCTCTCTGTCTCGATCTGCCTCTCGCCTCTCTGTCTCGATCTGCCTCTCGCCTCTCTGTCTCGATCTGCCTCTCGCCTCTCTGTCTCGATCTGCCTCTCGCCTCTCTGTCTCGATCTGCCTCTCGCCTCTCTGTCTCGATCTGCCTCTCGCCTCCCTCTCTCGATCTGCCTCTCGCCTCTCTCTCTCGATCTGCCTCTCGCCTCTCTCTCTCGATCTGCCTCTCGCCTCTCTCTCTCGATCTGCCTCTCGCCTCTCTCTCTCTCGATCTGCCTCTCGCCTCTCTCTCTCGATCTGCCTCTCGCCTCTCTCTCTCGATCTGCCTCTCGCCTCTCTCTCGCGATCTGCCTCTCGCCTCTCTCTCGCGATCTGCCTCTCGCCTCTCTCTCGCGATCTGCCTCTCGCCTCTCTCTCGCGATCTGCCTCTCGCCTCTCTCTCGCGATCTGCCTCTCGCCTCTCTCTCGCGATCTGCCTCTCGCCTCTCTCTCGCGATCTGCCTCTCGCCTCTCTCTCGCGATCTGCCTCTCGCCTCTCTCTCGCGATCTGCCTCTCGCCTCTCTCTCGCGATCTGCCTCTCGCCTCTCTCTCTGTCGATATGCCTCTCGCCTCTCTCTCTCTCTGCCTCTCGCCTCTCGCCTCTCTCTCTGTCTCTGTCTCTGTCTCTCTCTCTGTCTCTCTCTCTGTCTCTCTCTCGCCTCTCTCTGTGTGTGTGTCTCTCTCTCCCTCTCTCTCGATCTGTCTCTCTCTCTTTCTCGATCTGTCTCTCTCTCTCCCTCTCTCTCGATGTGCCTTTCCCTCTCTCTCGATCTGCCTCTCGCCTCTCTCTCGATCTGCCTCTCGCCTCTCTCTCTCGATCTGCCTCTCGCCTCTCTCTCTCGATCTGCCTCTCGCCTCTCTCTCTCGATCTGCCTCTTCGCCTCTGTCTCTCTCGATCTGCCTTTCGCCTCTCTCTCTCTCGATCTGCCACTCGCCTCTCTCTCTCTCTCGATCTGCCTCTCGCCTCTCTCTCTCTCTCGATCTGCCTATGGCCTCTCTCTCTCTCGATCTGCCTCTCGCCTCTCTCTCTCTCTCGATCTGCTTCTCGCGTCTCTCTCTCGCCTCTCGCTGTGTCTCTCTCTCTCTCTCTCTCCCCCTCTCTCAATCTGCCTCTCGCCTGTCCTCTCAATCTGCCTCTGCCTCTCCCTCTCTCGATCTGCCTCTCGCCTCTCCCTCTCTCGATCTGCCTCTCGCCTCTCCCTCTCTCGATCTGCCTCTCGCCTCTTCCTCTCTCGATCCTCCACTCCCTCTCTCGATCTGTCTTTCGCCTCCCTCTCTCGATCTGCCTTTCGCCTCTCTCTCTCGAACTGCCTCTCTCTCTCTTGATCTGCCTCTCGCCTCTCTCTCTCTCGATCTGCCTCTCGCCTCTCTCTCTCTCGATCTGCCTCTCGCCTCTCTCTCTCTCTCTCTTGCTTCTCTCTGTCTCTCTCTCGCCTCTCGCTGTGTCTCTCTCTCTCTCTCGATCTGCCTCTCGCCTCTCTCTCTCTCGATCTGCCTCTCGCCTCTCTCTCTCTGCCTCTGCCTCTCGCCTCTCTCTCTCTCGATCTGCCTCTCGCCTCTCTCTCTCTCGATTTGCCTCTCGCCTCTCTCTCTCTCTCTCTTGCTTCTCTCTGTCTCTCTCTCGCCTCTCGCTGTGTCTCTCTCTCTCTCTCCCTCTCTCTCGATCTGCCTCTCGTCTCTCTCTCTCTATCTGCCTCTCGCCTCTCTCTCGCGATCTGCCTCTCGCCTCCCTCTCGCGATCTGCCTCTCGCCTCTCTCTCTCGATCTGCCTCTCGCCTCTCTCTCTCGATCTGCCTCTCGCCTCTCTCTCTCGATCTGCCTCTCGCCTCTCTCTCGCGATCTGCCTCTCGCCTCTCTCTCGCGATCTGCCTCTCGCCTCTCTCTCGCGATCTGCCTCTCGCCTCTCTCTCGCGATCTGCCTCTCGCCTCTCTCTCGCGATCTGCCTCTCGCCTCTCTCTCGCGATCTGCCTCTCGCCTCTCTCTCGCGATCTGCCTCTCGCCTCTCTCTCGCGATCTGCCTCTCGCCTCTCTCTCGCGATCTGCCTCTCGCCTCTCTCTCGCGATCTGCCTCTCGCCTCTCTCTCGCGATCTGCCTCTCGCCTCCCTCTCGCGATCTGCCTCTCGCCTCTCTCTCGCGATCTGCCTCTCGCCTCTCTCTCGCGATCTGCCTCTCGCCTCTCTCTCGCGATCTGCCTCTCGCCTCTCTCTCGCGATCTGCCTCTCGCCTCTCTCTCGCGATCTGCCTCTCGCCTCTCTCTCGCGATCTGCCTCTCGCCTCTCTCTCGCGATCTGCCTCTCGCCTCTCTCTCGCGATCTGCCTCTCGCCTCTCTCTCGCGATCTGCCTCTCGCCTCTCTCTCGCGATCTGCCTCTCGCCTCTCTCTCGCGATCTGCCTCTCGCCTCTCTCTCGCGATCTGCCTCTCGCCTCTCTCTCGCGATCTGCCTCTCGCCTCTCTCTCGCGATCTGCCTCTCGCCTCTCTCTCGCGATCTGCCTCTCGCCTCTCTCTCGCGATCTGCCTCTCGCCTCTCTCTCGCGATCTGCCTCTCGCCTCTCTCTCGCGATCTGCCTCTCGCCTCTCTCTCGCGATCTGCCTCTCGCCTCTCTCTCGCGATCTGCCTCTCGCCTCTCTCTCGCGATCTGCCTCTCGCCTCTCTCTCGCGATCTGCCTCTCGCCTCTCTCTCGCGATCTGCCTCTCGCCTCTCTCTCGCGATCTGCCTCTCGCCTCTCTCTCGCGATCTGCCTCTCGCCTCTCTCTCGCGATCTGCCTCTCGCCTCTCTCTCTCGATCTGCCTCTCGCCTCTCTCTCTCTCTCTTGCTTCTCTCTGTCTCTCTCTCGCCTCTCGCTGTGTCTCTCTCTCTCTCTCTCGATCTGCCTCTCGCCTCTCTCTCTCTCTCGATCTGCCTCTCGCCTCTCTCTCTCTCTCGATCTGCCTCTCGCCTCTCTCTCTCTCTCTGCCTCTCGCCTCTCTCTCTCTCTCTCTCTGCCTCTCTCCTCTCTCTCTCTCGATCTGCCTCTCGCCTCTCTCTCTCTCGATTTGCCTCTCGCCTCTCTGTCTCTCTCTCGCCTCTCGCTGTGTCTCTCTCTCTCTCTCCCTCTCTCTCGATCTGCCTCTCGTCTCTCTCTCTCTATCTGCCTCTCGCCTCTCTCTCGCGATCTGCCTCTCGCCTCCCTCTCGCGATCTGCCTCTCGCCTCCCTCTCGCGATCTGCCTCTCGCCTCTCTCTCTCGATCTGCCTCTCGCCTCTCTCTCTCGATCTGCCTCTCGCCTCTCTCTCTCGATCTGCCTCTCGCCTCTCTCTCTCGATCTGCCTCTCGCCTCTCTCTCTCGATCTGCCTCTCGCCTCTCTCTCTCGATCTGCCTCTCGCCTCTCTCTCACGATCTGCCTCTCGCCTCTCTCTCTCGATCTGCCTCTCGCCTCTCTCTCTCGATCTGCCTCTCGCCTCTCTCTCTCGATCTGCCTCTCGCCTCTCTGTCTCGATCTGCCTCTCGCCTCTCTGTCTCGATCTGCCTCTCGCCTCTCTGTCTCGATCTGCCTCTCGCCTCTCTGTCTCGATCTGCCTCTCGCCTCTCTGTCTCGATCTGCCTCTCGCCTCTCTCTCTCGATCTGCCTCTCGCCTCTCTCTCTCGATCTGCCTCTCGCCTCTCTCTCTCGATCTGCCTCTCGCCTCTCTCTCTCGATCTGCCTCTCGCCTCTCTCTCTCGATCTGCCTCTCGCCTCTCTCTCTCGATCTGCCTCTCGCCTCTCTCTCTCGATCTGCCTCTCGCCTCTCTCTCTCTCGATCTGCCTCTCGCCTCTCTCTCTCGATCTGCCTCTCGCCTCTCTCTCTCGATCTGCCTCTCGCCTCTCTCTCTCGATCTGCCTCTCGCCTCTCTCTCTCGATCTGCCTCTCGCCTCTCTCTCTCGATCTGCCTCTCGCCTCTCTCTCTCGATCTGCCTCTCGCCTCTCTCTCTCGATCTGCCTCTCGCCTCTCTCTCTCGATCTGCCTCTCGCCTCTCTCTCTCGATCTGCCTCTCGCCTCTCTCTCTCGATCTGCCTCTCGCCTCTCTCTCTCGATCTGCCTCTCGCCTCTCTCTCTCGATCTGCCTCTCGCCTCTCTCTCTCGATCTGCCTCTCGCCTCTCTCTCTCGATCTGCCTCTCGCCTCTCTCTCTCGATCTGCCTCTCGCCTCTCTCTCTCGATCTGCCTCTCGCCTCTCTCTCTCGATCTGCCTCTCGCCTCTCTCTCTCGATCTGCCTCTCGCCTCTCTCTCTCGATCTGCCTCTCGCCTCTCTCTCTCGATCTGCCTCTCGCCTCTCTCTCTCGATCTGCCTCTCGCCTCTCTCTCTCGATCTGCCTCTCGCCTCTCTCTCTCTCGATCTGCCTCTCGCCCTATCTCTGTCTCTCTCTGTCTCTCTCTGTCTCTCTCTGTCTCTCTCTGTCTCCCTGTGTCTCTCTCTGTCTTTCTCTCTGTCTTTCTCTCTGTCTCTCTCTCTGTCTCTCTCTCTGTCTCTCTCTCTGTCTCTCTCTCTGTCTCTCTCTCTGTCTCTCTCTCTGTCTCTCTCTCTCTCTCCCTCTCTCTCGATCTGCCTCTCGTCTCTCCCTCGATCTGCCTCTCGCCTTTCTCATTCTCGATCTGCTTCTCGCCTTTCTCTCTGTCGATATGCCTCTCGCCTCTCTCTCTCTCTGTCTCTCTCTCTGTCTCTCTCTCTGTCTCTCTCTCGCCTCTCTCTGTGTGTGTGTCTCTCTCTCCCTCTCTCTCGATCTGCCTCTCGCCTCTCTCTCTCGATCTGCCTCTCGCCTCTCTCTCTCGATCTGCCTCTCGCCTCTCTCTCTCGATCTGCCTCTTCGCCTCTGTCTCTCTCGATCTGCCTTTCGCCTCTCTCTCTCGATCTGCCTCTCGCCTCTCTCTCTCGATCTGCCTCTCGCCTCTCTCTCTCGATCTGCCTCTCGCCTCTCTCTCTCGATCTGCCTCTCGCCTCTCTCTCTCTCGATCTGCCTCTCGCCCTATCTCTGTCTCTCTCTGTCTCTCTCTGTCTCTCTCTGTCTCCCTGTGTCTCTCTCTGTCTTTCTCTCTGTCTCTCTCTCTGTCTCTCTCTCTGTCTCTCTCTCTGTCTCTCTCTCTGTCTCTCTCTCTGTCTCTCTCTCTGTCTCTCTCTCTGTCTCTCTCTCTGTCTCTCTCTCTGTCTCTCTCTCTCTCTCCCTCTCTCTCGATCTGCCTCTCGTCTCTCCCTCGATCTGCCTCTCGCCTTTCTCATTCTCGATCTGCTTCTCGCCTTTCTCTCTGTCGATATGCCTCTCGCCTCTCTCTCTCTCTGTCTCTCTCTCTGTCTCTCTCTCTGTCTCTCTCTCTGTCTCTCTCTCTGTCTCTCTCTCGCCTCTCTCTGTGTGTGTGTCTCTCTCTCCCTCTCTCTCGATCTGCCTCTCTCTCGCGATCTGCCTCTCGCCTCTCTCTCGCGATCTGCCTCTCGCCTCTCTCTCGCGATCTGCCTCTCGCCTCTCTCTCGCGATCTGCCTCTCGCCTCTCTCTCTGTCGATATGCCTCTCGCCTCTCTCTCTCTCTGCCTCTCGCCTCTCGCCTCTCTCTCTGTCTCTGTCTCTGTCTCTCTCTCTGTCTCTCTCTCTGTCTCTCTCTCGCCTCTCTCTGTGTGTGTGTCTCTCTCTCCCTCTCTCTCGATCTGTCTCTCTCTCTTTCTCGATCTGTCTCTCTCTCTCCCTCTCTCTCGATGTGCCTTTCCCTCTCTCTCGATCTGCCTCTCGCCTCTCTCTCGATCTGCCTCTCGCCTCTCTCTCTCGATCTGCCTCTCGCCTCTCTCTCTCGATCTGCCTCTTCGCCTCTGTCTCTCTCGATCTGCCTTTCGCCTCTCTCTCTCTCGATCTGCCACTCGCCTCTCTCTCTCTCTCGATCTGCCTCTCGCCTCTCTCTCTCTCTCGATCTGCCTATGGCCTCTCTCTCTCTCGATCTGCCTCTCGCCTCTCTCTCTCTCTCGATCTGCTTCTCGCGTCTCTCTCTCGCCTCTCGCTGTGTCTCTCTCTCTCTCTCTCTCCCCCTCTCTCAATCTGCCTCTCGCCTGTCCTCTCAATCTGCCTCTGCCTCTCCCTCTCTCGATCTGCCTCTCGCCTCTCCCTCTCTCGATCTGCCTCTCGCCTCTCCCTCTCTCGATCTGCCTCTCGCCTCTTCCTCTCTCGATCCTCCACTCCCTCTCTCGATCTGTCTTTCGCCTCCCTCTCTCGATCTGCCTTTCGCCTCTCTCTCTCGAACTGCCTCTCTCTCTCTTGATCTGCCTCTCGCCTCTCTCTCTCTCGATCTGCCTCTCGCCTCTCTCTCTCTCGATCTGCCTCTCGCCTCTCTCTCTCTCTCTCTTGCTTCTCTCTGTCTCTCTCTCGCCTCTCGCTGTGTCTCTCTCTCTCTCTCGATCTGCCTCTCGCCTCTCTCTCTCTCGATCTGCCTCTCGCCTCTCTCTCTCTGCCTCTGCCTCTCGCCTCTCTCTCTCTCGATCTGCCTCTCGCCTCTCTCTCTCTCGATTTGCCTCTCGCCTCTCTCTCTCTCTCTCTTGCTTCTCTCTGTCTCTCTCTCGCCTCTCGCTGTGTCTCTCTCTCTCTCTCCCTCTCTCTCGATCTGCCTCTCGTCTCTCTCTCTCTATCTGCCTCTCGCCTCTCTCTCGCGATCTGCCTCTCGCCTCCCTCTCGCGATCTGCCTCTCGCCTCTCTCTCTCGATCTGCCTCTCGCCTCTCTCTCTCGATCTGCCTCTCGCCTCTCTCTCTCGATCTGCCTCTCGCCTCTCTCTCGCGATCTGCCTCTCGCCTCTCTCTCGCGATCTGCCTCTCGCCTCTCTCTCGCGATCTGCCTCTCGCCTCTCTCTCGCGATCTGCCTCTCGCCTCTCTCTCGCGATCTGCCTCTCGCCTCTCTCTCGCGATCTGCCTCTCGCCTCTCTCTCGCGATCTGCCTCTCGCCTCTCTCTCGCGATCTGCCTCTCGCCTCTCTCTCGCGATCTGCCTCTCGCCTCTCTCTCGCGATCTGCCTCTCGCCTCTCTCTCGCGATCTGCCTCTCGCCTCTCTCTCGCGATCTGCCTCTCGCCTCTCTCTCGCGATCTGCCTCTCGCCTCTCTCTCGCGATCTGCCTCTCGCCTCTCTCTCGCGATCTGCCTCTCGCCTCTCTCTCGCGATCTGCCTCTCGCCTCTCTCTCGCGATCTGCCTCTCGCCTCTCTCTCGCGATCTGCCTCTCGCCTCTCTCTCGCGATCTGCCTCTCGCCTCTCTCTCGCGATCTGCCTCTCGCCTCTCTCTCGCGATCTGCCTCTCGCCTCTCTCTCGCGATCTGCCTCTCGCCTCTCTCTCGCGATCTGCCTCTCGCCTCTCTCTCGCGATCTGCCTCTCGCCTCTCTCTCGCGATCTGCCTCTCGCCTCTCTCTCGCGATCTGCCTCTCGCCTCTCTCTCGCGATCTGCCTCTCGCCTCTCTCTCGCGATCTGCCTCTCGCCTCTCTCTCGCGATCTGCCTCTCGCCTCTCTCTCTCGATCTGCCTCTCGCCTCTCTCTCTCTCTCTTGCTTCTCTCTGTCTCTCTCTCGCCTCTCGCTGTGTCTCTCTCTCTCTCTCTCGATCTGCCTCTCGCCTCTCTCTCTCTCTCGATCTGCCTCTCGCCTCTCTCTCTCTCTCGATCTGCCTCTCGCCTCTCTCTCTCTCTCTGACTCTCGCCTCTCTCTCTCTCTCTCTCTGCCTCTCTCCTCTCTCTCTCTCGATCTGCCTCTCGCCTCTCTCTCTCTCGATTTGCCTCTCGCCTCTCTGTCTCTCTCTCGCCTCTCGCTGTGTCTCTCTCTCTCTCTCCCTCTCTCTCGATCTGCCTCTCGTCTCTCTCTCTCTATCTGCCTCTCGCCTCTCTCTCGCGATCTGCCTCTCGCCTCCCTCTCGCGATCTGCCTCTCGCCTCCCTCTCGCGATCTGCCTCTCGCCTCTCTCTCTCGATCTGCCTCTCGCCTCTCTCTCTCGATCTGCCTCTCGCCTCTCTCTCTCGATCTGCCTCTCGCCTCTCTCTCTCGATCTGCCTCTCGCCTCTCTCTCTCGATCTGCCTCTCGCCTCTCTCTCTCGATCTGCCTCTCGCCTCTCTCTCACGATCTGCCTCTCGCCTCTCTCTCTCGATCTGCCTCTCGCCTCTCTCTCTCGATCTGCCTCTCGCCTCTCTCTCTCGATCTGCCTCTCGCCTCTCTCTCTCGATCTGCCTCTCGCCTCTCTGTCTCGATCTGCCTCTCGCCTCTCTGTCTCGATCTGCCTCTCGCCTCTCTGTCTCGATCTGCCTCTCGCCTCTCTGTCTCGATCTGCCTCTCGCCTCTCTGTCTCGATCTGCCTCTCGCCTCTCTCTCTCGATCTGCCTCTCGCCTCTCTCTCTCGATCTGCCTCTCGCCTCTCTCTCTCGATCTGCCTCTCGCCTCTCTCTCTCGATCTGCCTCTCGCCTCTCTCTCTCGATCTGCCTCTCGCCTCTCTCTCTCGATCTGCCTCTCGCCTCTCTCTCTCGATCTGCCTCTCGCCTCTCTCTCTCGATCTGCCTCTCGCCTCTCTCTCTCGATCTGCCTCTCGCCTCTCTCTCTCTCGATCTGCCTCTCGCCTCTCTCTCTCGATCTGCCTCTCGCCTCTCTCTCTCGATCTGCCTCTCGCCTCTCTCTCTCGATCTGCCTCTCGCCTCTCTCTCTCGATCTGCCTCTCGCCTCTCTCTCTCGATCTGCCTCTCGCCTCTCTCTCTCGATCTGCCTCTCGCCTCTCTCTCTCGATCTGCCTCTCGCCTCTCTCTCTCGATCTGCCTCTCGCCTCTCTCTCTCGATCTGCCTCTCGCCTCTCTCTCTCGATCTGCCTCTCGCCTCTCTCTCTCGATCTGCCTCTCGCCTCTCTCTCTCGATCTGCCTCTCGCCTCTCTCTCTCGATCTGCCTCTCGCCTCTCTCTCTCGATCTGCCTCTCGCCTCTCTCTCTCGATCTGCCTCTCGCCTCTCTCTCTCGATCTGCCTCTCGCCTCTCTCTCTCGATCTGCCTCTCGCCTCTCTCTCTCGATCTGCCTCTCGCCTCTCTCTCTCGATCTGCCTCTCGCCTCTCTCTCTCGATCTGCCTCTCGCCTCTCTCTCTCGATCTGCCTCTCGCCTCTCTCTCTCTCGATCTGCCTCTCGCCCTATCTCTGTCTCTCTCTGTCTCTCTCTGTCTCTCTCTGTCTCTCTCTGTCTCCCTGTGTCTTTCTCTCTGTCTTTCTCTCTGTCTCTCTCTCTGTCTCTCTCTCTGTCTCTCTCTCTGTCTCTCTCTCTGTCTCTCTCTCTGTCTCTCTCTCTCTCTCCCTCTCTCTCGATCTGCCTCTCGTCTCTCCCTCGATCTGCCTCTCGCCTTTCTCATTCTCGATCTGCTTCTCGCCTTTCTCTCTGTCGATATGCCTCTCGCCTCTCTCTCTCTCTGTCTCTCTCTCTGTCTCTCTCTCTGTCTCTCTCTCGCCTCTCTCTGTGTGTGTGTCTCTCTCTCCCTCTCTCTCGATCTGCCTCTCGCCTCTCTCTCTCGATCTGCCTCTCGCCTCTCTCTCTCGATCTGCCTCTCGCCTCTCTCTCTCGATCTGCCTCTTCGCCTCTGTCTCTCTCGATCTGCCTTTCGCCTCTCTCTCTCGATCTGCCTCTCGCCTCTCTCTCTCGATCTGCCTCTCGCCTCTCTCTCTCGATCTGCCTCTCGCCTCTCTCTCTCGATCTGCCTCTCGCCTCTCTCTCTCTCGATCTGCCTCTCGCCCTATCTCTGTCTCTCTCTGTCTCTCTCTGTCTCTCTCTGTCTCCCTGTGTCTCTCTCTGTCTCTCTCTCTGTCTCTCTCTCTGTCTCTCTCTCTGTCTCTCTCTCTGTCTCTCTCTCTGTCTCTCTCTCTGTCTCTCTCTCTGTCTCTCTCTCTGTCTCTCTCTCTGTCTCTCTCTCTGTCTCTCTCTCTCTCTCCCTCTCTCTCGATCTGCCTCTCGTCTCTCCCTCGATCTGCCTCTCGCCTTTCTCATTCTCGATCTGCTTCTCGCCTTTCTCTCTGTCGATATGCCTCTCGCCTCTCTCTCTCTCTGTCTCTCTCTCTGTCTCTCTCTCTGTCTCTCTCTCTGTCTCTCTCTCGCCTCTCTCTGTGTGTGTGTCTCTCTCTCCCTCTCTCTCGATCTGCCTCTCTCTCTCGATCTGCCTCTCGCCTCTCTCTCTCGATCTGCCTCTCGCCTCTCTCTCTCGATCTGCCTCTTCGCCTCTGTCTCTCTCGATCTGCCTTTCGCCTCTCTCTCTCTCGATCTGCCTCTCGCCTCTCTCTCTCTCTCGATCTGCCTCTCGCCTCTCTCTCTCTCTCGATCTGCCTCTCGCCTCTCTCTCTCTCTCGATCTGCCTCTGGCCTCTCTCTCTCGATCTGCCTCTCGCCTCTCTCTCTCTCTCGATCTGCTTCTCGCGTCTCTCTCTCGCCTCTCGCTGTGTCTCTCTCTCTCTCTCCCCCTCTCTCAATCTGCCTCTGCCTCTCCCTCTCTCGATCTGCCTCTCGCCTCTCCCTCTCTCGATCCGCCTCTCCCTCTCTCGATCTGTCTTTCGCCTCCCTCTCTCGATCTGCCTTTCGCCTCTCTCTCTCGATCTGCCTCTCTCTCTCTTGATCTGCCTCTCGCCTCTCTCTCTCTCGATCTGCCTCTCGCCTCTCTCTCTCTCGATCTGCCTCTCGCCTCTCTCTCTCTCGATCTGCCTCTCGCCTCTCTCTCTCTCGATCTGCCTCTCGCCTCTCTCTCTCTCGATCTGCCTCTCGCCTCTCTCTCTCTCTCTCTTGCTTCTCTCTGTCTCTCTCTCGCCTCTCGCTGTGTCTCTCTCTCTCTCTCCCTCTCTCTCGATCTGCCTCTCGTCTCTCTCTCTCGATCTGCCTCTCGCCTCTCTCTCGCGATCTGCCTCTCGCCTCCCTCTCGCGATCTGCCTCTCGCCTCTCTCTCTCGATCTGCCTCTCGCCTCTCTCTCTCGATCTGCCTCTCGCCTCTCTCTCTCGATCTGCCTCTCGCCTCTCTCTCTCGATCTGCCTCTCGCCTCTCTCTCTCGATCTGCCTCTCGCCTCTCTCTCTCGATCTGCCTCTCGCCTCTCTCTCGCGATCTGCCTCTCGCCTCTCTCTCGCGATCTGCCTCTCGCCTCTCTCTCGATCTGCCTCTCGCCTCTCTCTCGATCTGCCTCTTCGCCTCTGTCTCTCTCGATCTGCCTTTCGCCTCTCTCTCTCTCGATCTGCCTCTCACCTCTCTCTCTCTCTCGATCTGCCTCTCGCCTCTCTCTCTCTCTCGATCTGCCTCTGGCCTCTCACTCTCTCGATCTGCCTTTCGCCTCTCTCTCTCGATCTGCCTCTCTCTCTCTTGATCTGCCTCTCGCCTCTCTCTCTCTCGATCTGCCTCTTCGCCTCTCTCTTGCGATCTGCCTCTCGCCTCTCTCTCTCGATCTGCCTCTCGCCTCTCTCTCTCTCTCTTGCTTCTCTCTGTCTCTCTCTCGCCTCTCGCTGTGTCTCTCTCTCTCGATCTGCCTCTCGCCTCTCTCTCTCTCTCGATCTGCCTCTCGCCTCTCTCTCTCTCTCTCGATCTGCCTCTCGCCTCTCTCTCTCTCTCTGCCTCTCGCCTCTCTCTCTCTCTCTCTCTGCCTCTCTCCTCTCTCTCTCTCGATCTGCCTCTCGCCTCTCTCTCTCTCGATTTGCCTCTCGCCTCTCTGTCTCTCTCTCGCCTCTCGCTGTGTCTCTCTCTCTCTCTCCCTCTCTCTCGATCTGCCTCTCGTCTCTCTCTCTCTATCTGCCTCTCGCCTCTCTCTCGCGATCTGCCTCTCGCCTCCCTCTCGCGATCTGCCTCTCGCCTCCCTCTCGCGATCTGCCTCTCGCCTCTCTCTCTCGATCTGCCTCTTGCCTCTCTCTCTCGATCTGCCTCTCGCCTCTCTCTCTCGATCTGCCTCTCGCCTCTCTCTCTCGATCTGCCTCTCGCCTCTCTCTCTCGATCTGCCTCTCGCCTCTCTCTCTCGATCTGCCTCTCGCCTCTCTCTCACGATCTGCCTCTCGCCTCTCTCTCTCGATCTGCCTCTCGCCTCTCTCTCTCGATCTGCCTCTCGCCTCTCTCTCTCGATCTGCCTCTCGCCTCTCTCTCTCGATCTGCCTCTCGCCTCTCTGTCTCGATCTGCCTCTCGCCTCTCTGTCTCGATCTGCCTCTCGCCTCTCTGTCTCGATCTGCCTCTCGCCTCTCTGTCTCGATCTGCCTCTCGCCTCTCTGTCTCGATCTGCCTCTCGCCTCTCTGTCTCGATCTGCCTCTCGCCTCTCTCTCTCGATCTGCCTCTCGCCTCTCTCTCTCGATCTGCCTCTCGCCTCTCTCTCTCGATCTGCCTCTCGCCTCTCTCTCTCGATCTGCCTCTCGCCTCTCTCTCTCGATCTGCCTCTCGCCTCTCTCTCTCTCGATCTGCCGCTCGCCTCTCTCTCTCGATCTGCCTCTCGCCTCTCTCTCTCGATCTGCCTCTCGCCTCTCTCTCTCGATCTGCCTCTCGCCTCTCTCTCGCGATCTGCCTCTCGCCTCTCTCTCGCGATCTGCCTCTCGCCTCTCTCTCGCGATCTGCCTCTCGCCTCTCTCTCGCGATCTGCCTCTCGCCTCTCTCTCGCGATCTGCCTCTCGCCTCTCTCTCGCGATCTGCCTCTCGCCTCTCTCTCGCGATCTGCCTCTCGCCTCTCTCTCGCGATCTGCCTCTCACCTCTCTCTCGCGATCTGCCTCTCGCCTCTCTCTCGCGATCTGCCTCTCGCCTCTCTCTCTGTCGATATGCCTCTCGCCTCTCTCTCTCTCTGCCTCTCGCCTCTCGCCTCTCTCTCTGTCTCTGTCTCTGTCTCTCTCTCTGTCTCTCTCTCTGTCTCTCTCTCGCCTCTCTCTGTGTGTGTGTCTCTCTCTCCCTCTCTCTCGATCTGTCTCTCTCTCTTTCTCGATCTGTCTCTCTCTCTCCCTCTCTCTCGATGTGCCTTTCCCTCTCTCTCGATCTGCCTCTCGCCTCTCTCTCGATCTGCCTCTCGCCTCTCTCTCTCGATCTGCCTCTCGCCTCTCTCTCTCGATCTGCCTCTTCGCCTCTGTCTCTCTCGATCTGCCTTTCGCCTCTCTCTCTCTCGATCTGCCACTCGCCTCTCTCTCTCTCTCGATCTGCCTCTCGCCTCTCTCTCTCGATCTGCCTATGGCCTCTCTCTCTCTCGATCTGCCTCTCGCCTCTCTCTCTCTCTCGATCTGCTTCTCGCGTCTCTCTCTCGCCTCTCGCTGTGTCTCTCTCTCTCTCTCTCTCCCCCTCTCTCAATCTGCCTCTCGCCTGTCCTCTCAATCTGCCTCTGCCTCTCCCTCTCTCGATCTGCCTCTCGCCTCTCCCTCTCTCGATCTGCCTCTCGCCTCTCCCTCTCTCGATCTGCCTCTCGCCTCTTCCTCTCTCGATCCTCCACTCCCTCTCTCGATCTGTCTTTCGCCTCCCTCTCTCGATCTGCCTTTCGCCTCTCTCTCTCGAACTGCCTCTCTCTCTCTTGATCTGCCTCTCGCCTCTCTCTCTCTCGATCTGCCTCTCGCCTCTCTCTCTCTCGATCTGCCTCTCGCCTCTCTCTCTCTCTCTCTTGCTTCTCTCTGTCTCTCTCTCGCCTCTCGCTGTGTCTCTCTCTCTCTCTCGATCTGCCTCTCGCCTCTCTCTCTCTCGATCTGCCTCTCGCCTCTCTCTCTCTGCCTCTGCCTCTCGCCTCTCTCTCTCTCGATCTGCCTCTCGCCTCTCTCTCTCTCGATTTGCCTCTCGCCTCTCTCTCTCTCTCTCTTGCTTCTCTCTGTCTCTCTCTCGCCTCTCGCTGTGTCTCTCTCTCTCTCTCCCTCTCTCTCGATCTGCCTCTCGTCTCTCTCTCTCTATCTGCCTCTCGCCTCCCTCTCGCGATCTGCCTCTCGCCTCCCTCTCGCGATCTGCCTCTCGCCTCTCTCTCTCGATCTGCCTCTCGCCTCTCTCTCTCGATCTGCCTCTCGCCTCTCTCTCTCGATCTGCCTCTCGCCTCTCTCTCGCGATCTGCCTCTCGCCTCTCTCTCGCGATCTGCCTCTCGCCTCTCTCTCGCGATCTGCCTCTCGCCTCTCTCTCGCGATCTGCCTCTCGCCTCTCTCTCGCGATCTGCCTCTCGCCTCTCTCTCGCGATCTGCCTCTCGCCTCTCTCTCGCGATCTGCCTCTCGCCTCTCTCTCGCGATCTGCCTCTCGCCTCTCTCTCGCGATCTGCCTCTCGCCTCTCTCTCGCGATCTGCCTCTCGCCTCTCTCTCGCGATCTGCCTCTCGCCTCTCTCTCGCGATCTGCCTCTCGCCTCTCTCTCGCGATCTGCCTCTCGCCTCTCTCTCGCGATCTGCCTCTCGCCTCTCTCTCTCGATCTGCCTCTCGCCTCTCTCTCGCGATCTGCCTCTCGCCTCTCTCTCGCGATCTGCCTCTCGCCTCTCTCTCGCGATCTGCCTCTCGCCTCTCTCTCGCGATCTGCCTCTCGCCTCTCTCTCGCGATCTGCCTCTCGCCTCTCTCTCGCGATCTGCCTCTCGCCTCTCTCTCGCGATCTGCCTCTCGCCTCTCTCTCGCGATCTGCCTCTCGCCTCTCTCTCGCGATCTGCCTCTCGCCTCTCTCTCGCGATCTGCCTCTCGCCTCTCTCTCGCGATCTGCCTCTCGCCTCTCTCTCGCGATCTGCCTCTCGCCTCTCTCTCGATCTGCCTCTCGCCTCTCTCTCGCGATCTGCCTCTCGCCTCTCTCTCGCGATCTGCCTCTCGCCTCTCTCTCGCGATCTGCCTCTCGCCTCTCTCTCGCGATCTGCCTCTTGCCTCTCTCTCGCGATCTGCCTCTCGCCTCTCTCTCGCGATCTGCCTCTCGCCTCTCTCTCGCGATCTGCCTCTCGCCTCTCTCTCGCGATCTGCCTCTCGCCTCTCTCTCGCGATCTGCCTCTCGCCTCTCTCTCTCGATCTGCCTCTCGCCTCTCTCTCTCTCTCTTGCTTCTCTCTGTCTCTCTCTCGCCTCTCGCTGTGTCTCTCTCTCTCTCTCTCGATCTGCCTCTCGCCTCTCTCTCTCTCTCGATCTGCCTCTCGCCTCTCTCTCTCTCTCGATCTGCCTCTCGCCTCTCTCTCTCTCTCTGCCTCTCGCCTCTCTCTCTCTCTCTCTCTGCCTCTCTCCTCTCTCTCTCTCGATCTGCCTCTCGCCTCTCTCTCTCTCGATTTGCCTCTCGCCTCTCTGTCTCTCTCTCGCCTCTCGCTGTGTCTCTCTCTCTCTCTCCCTCTCTCTCGATCTGCCTCTCGTCTCTCTCTCTCTATCTGCCTCTCGCCTCTCTCTCGCGATCTGCCTCTCGCCTCCCTCTCGCGATCTGCCTCTCGCCTCCCTCTCGCGATCTGCCTCTCGCCTCTCTCTCTCGATCTGCCTCTCGCCTCTCTCTCTCGATCTGCCTCTCGCCTCTCTCTCTCGATCTGCCTCTCGCCTCTCTCTCTCGATCTGCCTCTCGCCTCTCTCTCTCGATCTGCCTCTCGCCTCTCTCTCTCGATCTGCCTCTCGCCTCTCTCTCACGATCTGCCTCTCGCCTCTCTCTCTCGATCTGCCTCTCGCCTCTCTCTCTCGATCTGCCTCTCGCCTCTCTCTCTCGATCTGCCTCTCGCCTCTCTCTCTCGATCTGCCTCTCGCCTCTCTGTCTCGATCTGCCTCTCGCCTCTCTCTCTCGATCTGCCTCTCGCCTCTCTCTCTCGATCTGCCTCTCGCCTCTCTGTCTCGATCTGCCTCTCGCCTCTCTGTCTCGATCTGCCTCTCGCCTCTCTGTCTCGATCTGCCTCTCGCCTCTCTCTCTCGATCTGCCTCTCGCCTCTCTCTCTCGATCTGCCTCTCGCCTCTCTCTCTCGATCTGCCTCTCGCCTCTCTCTCTCGATCTGCCTCTCGCCTCTCTCTCTCGATCTGCCTCTCGCCTCTCTCTCTCGATCTGCCTCTCGCCTCTCTCTCTCGATCTGCCTCTCGCCTCTCTCTCTCTCGATCTGCCTCTCGCCTCTCTCTCTCGATCTGCCTCTCGCCTCTCTCTCTCGATCTGCCTCTCGCCTCTCTCTCTCGATCTGCCTCTCGCCTCTCTCTCTCGATCTGCCTCTCGCCTCTCTCTCTCGATCTGCCTCTCGCCTCTCTCTCTCGATCTGCCTCTCGCCTCTCTCTCTCGATCTGCCTCTCGCCTCTCTCTCTCGATCTGCCTCTCGCCTCTCTCTCTCGATCTGCCTCTCGCCTCTCTCTCTCGATCTGCCTCTCGCCTCTCTCTCTCGATCTGCCTCTCGCCTCTCTCTCTCGATCTGCCTCTCGCCTCTCTCTCTCGATCTGCCTCTCGCCTCTCTCTCTCGATCTGCCTCTCGCCTCTCTCTCTCGATCTGCCTCTCGCCTCTCTCTCTCGATCTGCCTCTCGCCTCTCTCTCTCGATCTGCCTCTCGCCTCTCTCTCTCGATCTGCCTCTCGCCTCTCTCTCTCGATCTGCCTCTCGCCTCTCTCTCTCGATCTGCCTCTCGCCTCTCTCTCTCGATCTGCCTCTCGCCTCTCTCTCTCGATCTGCCTCTCGCCTCTCTCTCTCTCGATCTGCCTCTCGCCCTATCTCTGTCTCTCTCTGTCTCTCTCTGTCTCTCTCTGTCTCTCTCTGTCTCTCTCTGTCTCCCTGTGTCTCTCTCTGTCTTTCTCTCTGTCTTTCTCTCTGTCTCTCTCTCTGTCTCTCTCTCTGTCTCTCTCTCTGTCTCTCTCTCTGTCTCTCTCTCTGTCTCTCTCTCTCTCTCCCTCTCTCTCGATCTGCCTCTCGTCTCTCCCTCGATCTGCCTCTCGCCTTTCTCATTCTCGATCTGCTTCTCGCCTTTCTCTCTGTCGATATGCCTCTCGCCTCTCTCTCTCTCTGTCTCTCTCTCTGTCTCTCTCTCTGTCTCTCTCTCGCCTCTCTCTGTGTGTGTGTCTCTCTCTCCCTCTCTCTCGATCTGCCTCTCGCCTCTCTCTCTCGATCTGCCTCTCGCCTCTCTCTCTCGATCTGCCTCTCGCCTCTCTCTCTCGATCTGCCTCTTCGCCTCTGTCTCTCTCGATCTGCCTTTCGCCTCTCTCTCTCGATCTGCCTCTCGCCTCTCTCTCTCGATCTGCCTCTCGCCTCTCTCTCTCGATCTGCCTCTCGCCTCTCTCTCTCGATCTGCCTCTCGCCTCTCTCTCTCGATCTGCCTCTCGCCTCTCTCTCTCTCGATCTGCCTCTCGCCCTATCTCTGTCTCTCTCTGTCTCTCTCTGTCTCTCTCTGTCTCCCTGTGTCTCTCTCTGTCTTTCTCTCTGTCTCTCTCTCTGTCTCTCTCTCTGTCTCTCTCTCTGTCTCTCTCTCTGTCTCTCTCTCTGTCTCTCTCTCTGTCTCTCTCTCTGTCTCTCTCTCTGTCTCTCTCTCTGTCTCTCTCTCTCTCTCCCTCTCTCTCGATCTGCCTCTCGTCTCTCCCTCGATCTGCCTCTCGCCTTTCTCATTCTCGATCTGCTTCTCGCCTTTCTCTCTGTCGATATGCCTCTCGCCTCTCTCTCTCTGTCTCTCTCTCTGTCTCTCTCTCTGTCTCTCTCTCGCCTCTCTCTGTGTGTGTGTCTCTCTCTCCCTCTCTCTCGATCTGCCTCTCTCTCTCGATCTGCCTCTCGCCTCTCTCTCTCGATCTGCCTCTCGCCTCTCTCTCTCGATCTGCCTCTTCGCCTCTGTCTCTCTCGATCTGCCTTTCGCCTCTCTCTCTCTCGATCTGCCTCTCGCCTCTCTCTCTCTCTCGATCTGCCTCTCGCCTCTCTCTCTCTCTCGATCTGCCTCTCGCCTCTCTCTCTCTCTCGATCTGCCTCTGGCCTCTCTCTCTCGATCTGCCTCTCGCCTCTCTCTCTCTCTCGATCTGCTTCTCGCGTCTCTCTCTCGCCTCTCGCTGTGTCTCTCTCTCTCTCTCCCCCTCTCTCAATCTGCCTCTGCCTCTCCCTCTCTCGATCTGCCTCTCGCCTCTCCCTCTCTCGATCCGCCTCTCCCTCTCTCGATCTGTCTTTCGCCTCCCTCTCTCGATCTGCCTTTCGCCTCTCTCTCTCGATCTGCCTCTCTCTCTCTTGATCTGCCTCTCGCCTCTCTCTCTCTCGATCTGCCTCTCGCCTCTCTCTCTCTCGATCTGCCTCTCGCCTCTCTCTCTCTCGATCTGCCTCTCGCCTCTCTCTCTCTCGATCTGCCTCTCGCCTCTCTCTCTCTCGATCTGCCTCTCGCCTCTCTCTCTCTCTCTCTTGCTTCTCTCTGTCTCTCTCTCGCCTCTCGCTGTGTCTCTCTCTCTCTCTCCCTCTCTCTCGATCTGCCTCTCGTCTCTCTCTCTCGATCTGCCTCTCGCCTCTCTCTCGCGATCTGCCTCTCGCCTCCCTCTCGCGATCTGCCTCTCGCCTCTCTCTCTCGATCTGCCTCTCGCCTCTCTCTCTCGATCTGCCTCTCGCCTCTCTCTCTCGATCTGCCTCTCGCCTCTCTCTCTCGATCTGCCTCTCGCCTCTCTCTCTCGATCTGCCTCTCGCCTCTCTCTCTCGATCTGCCTCTCGCCTCTCTCTCGCGATCTGCCTCTCGCCTCTCTCTCGCGATCTGCCTCTCGCCTCTCTCTCGATCTGCCTCTCGCCTCTCTCTCGATCTGCCTCTTCGCCTCTGTCTCTCTCGATCTGCCTTTCGCCTCTCTCTCTCTCGATCTGCCTCTCACCTCTCTCTCTCTCTCGATCTGCCTCTCGCCTCTCTCTCTCTCTCGATCTGCCTCTGGCCTCTCACTCTCTCGATCTGCCTTTCGCCTCTCTCTCTCGATCTGCCTCTCTCTCTCTTGATCTGCCTCTCGCCTCTCTCTCTCTCGATCTGCCTCTTCGCCTCTCTCTCGATCTGCCTCTCGCCTCTCTCTCTCTCGATCTGCCTCTCGCCTCTCTCTCTCTCGATCTGCCTCTCGCCTCTCTCTCTCTCTCTCTTGCTTCTCTCTGTCTCTCTCTCGCCTCTCGCTGTGTCTCTCTCTCTCTCTCGATCTGCCTCTCGCCTCTCTCTCTCTCTCGATCTGCCTCTCGCCTCTCTCTCTCTCTCTCTCTCTGCTTCTCGCCTCTCTCTCTCTCGATCTGCCTCTCGCCTCTCTCTCTCTCGATCTGCCTCTCGCCTCTCTCTCTCTCGATCTGCCTCTCGCCTCTCTCTCTCTCGATCTGCCTCTCGCCTCTCTCTCGATTTGCCTCTCGCCTCTCTCTCTCTCTCTCTTGCTTCTCTCTGTCTCTCTCTCACCTCTCGCTGTGTCTTTCTCTCTCTCTCCCTCTCTCTCGATCTGCCTCTCGTCTCTCTCTCTCTATCTGCCTCTCGCCTCTCTCTCGCGATCTGCCTCTCGCCTCCCTCTCGCGATCTGCCTCTCGCCTCTCTCTCTCGATCTGCCTCTCGCCTCTCTCTCTCGATCTGCCTCTCGCCTCTCTCTCTCGATCTGCCTCTCGCCTCTCTCTCTCGATCTGCCTCTCGCCTCTCTCTCTCGATCTGCCTCTCGCCTCTCTCTCGCGATCTGCCTCTCGCCTCTCTCTCGCGATCTGCCTCTCGCCTCTCTCTCGCGATCTGCCTCTCGCCTCTCTCTCGCGATCTGCCTCTCGCCTCTCTCTCGCGATCTGCCTCTCGCCTCTCTCTCGCGATCTGCCTCTCGCCTCTCTCTCGCGATCTGCCTCTCGCCTCTCTCTCTCTCGATCTGCCTCTCGCCCTCTCTCTGTCTCTCTCTGTCTCTCTCTGTCTCTCTCTGTCTCTCTCTCTGTCTCTCTCTCTGTCTCTCTCTCTGTCTCTCTCTCTGTCTCTCTCTCTGTCTCTCTCTCTGTCTCTCTCTCTGTCTCTCTCTCTCTCTCCCTCTCTCTCGATCTGCCTCTCGTCTCTCCCTCGATCTGCCTCTCGCCTTTCTCATTCTCGATCTGCTTCTCGCCTTTCTCTCTGTCGATATGCCTCTCGCCTCTCTCTCTCTCTGTCTCTCTCTCTGTCTCTCTCTCTGTCTCTCTCTCTGTCTCTCTCTCTGTCTCTCTCTCGGCTCTCTCTGTGTGTGTGTCTCTCTCTCCCTCTCTCTCGATCTGTCTCTCTCTCCCTCTCTCTCGATCTGCCTCTCGCCTCTCTCTCGATCTGCCTCTTCGCCTCTGTCTCTCTCGATCTGCCTTTCGCCTCTCTCTCTCTCGATCTGCCTCTCGCCTCTCTCTCTCTCTCGATCTGCCTCTCGCCTCTCTCTCTCTCTCGATCTGCCTCTCGCCTCTCTCTCTCTCTCGATCTGCCTCTGGCCTCTCTCTCTCTCGATCTGCCTCTCGCCTCTCTCTCTCTCTCGATCTGCTTCTCGCGTCTCTCTCTCGCCTCTCGCTGTGTCTCTCTCTCTCTCTCCCCCTCTCTCAATCTGCCTCTGCCTCTCCCTCACTCGATCTGCCTCTCGCCTCTCCCTCTCTCGATTCGCCTCTCCCTCTCTCGATCTGTCTTTCGCCTCCCTCTCTCGATCTGCCTTTCGCCTCTCTCTCTCGATCTGCCTCTCTCTCTCTTGATCTGCCTCTCGCCTCTCTCTCTCTCGATCTGCCTCTCGCCTCTCTCTCTCTCGATCTGCCTCTCGCCTCTCTCTCTCTCGATCTGCCTCTCGCCTCTCTCTCTCTCGATCTGCCTCTCGCCTCTCTCTCTCTCGATCTGCCTCTCGCCTCTCTCTCTCTCTCTCTTGCTTCTCTCTGTCTCTCTCTCGCCTCTCGCTGTGTCTCTCTCTCTCTCTCGATCTGCCTCTCGCCTCTCTCTCTCTCTCGATCTGCCTCTCGCCTCTCTCTCTCTCTCTCTCTGCCTCTCGCCTCTCTCTCTCTCGATCTGCCTCTCGCCTCTCTCTCTCTCGATCTGCCTCTCGCCTCTCTCTCTCTCTCTCTTGCTTCTCTCTGTCTCTCTCTCGCCTCTCGCTGTGTCTCTCTCTCTCTCTCCCTCTCTCTCGATCTGCCTCTCGTCTCTCTCTCTCGATCTGCCTCTCGCCTCTCTCTCGCGATCTGCCTCTCGCCTCCCTCTCGCGATCTGCCTCTCGCCTCTCTCTCTCGATCTGCCTCTCGCCTCTCTCTCTCGATCTGCCTCTCGCCTCTCTCTCTCGATCTGCCTCTCGCCTCTCTCTCTCGATCTGCCTCTCGCCTCTCTCTCTCGATCTGCCTCTCGCCTCTCTCTCTCGATCTGCCTCTCGCCACTCTCTCTCGATCTGCCTCTCGCCACTCTCTCGCGATCTGCCTCTCGCCTCTCTCTCGCGATCTGCCTCTCGCCTCTCTCTCGATCTGCCTCTCGCCTCTCTCTCGATCTGCCTCTTCGCCTCTGTCTCTCTCGATCTGCCTTTCGCCTCTCTCTCTCTCGATCTGCCTCTCACCTCTCTCTCTCTCTCGATCTGCCTCTCGCCTCTCTCTCTCTCTCGATCTGCCTCTGGCCTCTCACTCTCTTGATCTGCCTTTCGCCTCTCTCTCTCGATCTGCCTCTCTCTCTCTTGATCTGCCTCTCGCCTCTCTCTCTCTCGATCTGCCTCTCGCCTCTCTCTCTCTCGATCTGCCTCTCGCCTCTCTCTCTCTCGATCTGCCTCTCGCCTCTCTCTCTCTCGATCTGCCTCTCGCCTCTCTCTCTCTCTCTCTTGCTTCTCTCTGTCTCTCTCTCGCCTCTCGCTGTGTCTCTCTCTCTCGATCTGCCTCTCGCCTCTCTCTCTCTCTCGATCTGCCTCTCGCCTCTCTCTCTCTCTCTCTGCTTCTCGCCTCTCTCTCTCTCGATCTGCCTCTCGCCTCTCTCTCTCTCGATCTGCCTCTCGCCTCTCTCTCTCTCGATCTGCCTCTCGCCTCTCTCTCTCTCGATCTGCCTCTCGCCTCTCTCTCGATTTGCCTCTCGCCTCTCTCTCTCTCTCTCTTGCTTCTCTCTGTCTCTCTCTCACCTCTCGCTGTGTCTCTCTCTCTCTCTCTCCCTCTCTCTCGATCTGCCTCTCGTCTCTCGCCTCTCTCTCTGTCTCTCTCTCTGTCTCTGTCTCTGTCTCTCTCTCTGTCTCTCTCTCGCCTCTCTGTGTGTGTGTGTGTGTCTCTCTCTCCCTCTCTCTCGACCTGTCTCTCTCTCTTTCTCGATCTGTCTCTCTCTCCCTCTCTCTCGATGTGCCTTTCCCTCTCTCTCGATCTGCCTCTCGCCTCTCTCTCGATCTGCCTCTCGCCTCTCTCTCGATCTGCCTCTCGCCTCTCTCTCTCGATCTGCCTCTCGCCTCTCTCTCTCGATCTGCCTCTCGCCTCTCTCTCTCGATCTGCCTCTCGCCTCTCGCCTCTCTCTCTGTCTCTCTCTCTGTCTCTCTCTCTGTCTCTGTCTCTGTCTCTCTCTCTGTCTCTCTCTCGCCTCTCTGTGTGTGTGTGTGTGTCTCTCTCTCCCTCTCTCTCGACCTGTCTCTCTCTCTTTCTCGATCTGTCTCTCTCTCCCTCTCTCTCGATGTGCCTTTCCCTCTCTCTCGATCTGCCTCTCGCCTCTCTCTCGATCTGCCTCTCGCCTCTCTCTCGATCTGCCTCTCGCCTCTCTCTCTCGATCTGTCTCTCGCCTCTCACTCTCGCTCTGCCTCTCGCCTCTCTCTCTCGATCTGCCTCTCGCCTCTCTCTCTCGATCTGCCTCTCGCCTCTCTCTCTCTCTCGATCTTCCTCTCGCCTCTCTCTCTCTCTCGATCTGCCTCTGGCCCCTCTCTCTCTCGATCTGCCTCTCGCCTCTCTCTCTCTCTCGATCTGCTTCTCGCGTCTCTCTCTCACCTCTCGCTGTGTGTCTCTCTCTCTCTCTCTCCCCCTCTCTCAATCTGCCTCTCGCCTCTCCTTCTCTCAATCTGCCTCTGCCTCTCCCTCTCTCGATCTGCCTCTCGCCTCTCTCGATCTGCCTCTCGCCTCTCTCGATCTGCCTCTCGCCTCTCTCGATCTGCCTCTCGCCTCTCTCGATCTGCCTTTCGCCTCTCTCGATCTGCCTTTCGCCTCTCTCGATCTGCCTCTCGCCTCTCTCGATCTGCCTCTCGCCTCTCTCGATCTGCCTCTCGCCTCTCTCTCACTCTGGATCTGCCTCTCGCTTCTTTCACTCTCGATCTGCCTCTCGCCTCTCTCTCTCGATCTGCCTCTCGCCTCTCTCTCTCGATCTGCCTCTCGCCTGTCCCTCACTCTCGATCTGCCTCTCGCCTGTCCCTCTCTCTCGATCTGCCTCTCGCCAGTCCCTCTCTCTCGATCTGCCTCTCGCCTGTCCCTCTCTCTCGATCTGCCTCTCGCCTGTCCCTCTCTCTCGATCTGCCTCTCGCCTGTCCCTCTCTCTCGATCTGCCTCTCGCCTGGCCCTCTCTCTCGATCTGCCTCTCGCCTGGCCCTCTCTCTCGATCTGCCTCTCGCCTGGCCCTCTCTCTCGATCTGCCTCTCGCCTGTGCCTCTCTCTCGATCTGCCTCTCGCCTGTCCCTCTCTCTCGATCTGCCTCTCGCCTGTCCCTCTCTCTCGATCTGCCTCTCGCCTGGCCCTCTCTCTCGATCTGCCTCTCGCCTGGCCCTCTCTCTCGATCTGCCTCTCGCCTGGCCCTCTCTCTCGATCTGCCTCTCGCCTGGCCCTCTCTCTCGATCTGCCTCTCGCCTGGCCCTCTCTCTCGATCTGCCTCTCGCCTGGCCTCTCTCTCTCGATCTGCCTCTCGCCTCTCGCCTCTCTCTCTGTCTCTCTCTCTGTCTCTGTCTCTGTCTCTCTCTCTGTCTCTCTCTCGCCTCTCTCTGTGTGTGTGTGTGTCTCTCTCTCCCTCTCTCTCGACCTGTCTCTCTCTCTTTCTCGATCTGACTCTCTCTCCCTCTCTCTCGATGTGCCTTTCCCTCTCTCTCGATCTGCCTCTCGCCTCTCTCTCGATCTGCCTCTCGCCTCTCTCTCGATCTGCCTCTCGCCTCTCTCTCTCGATCTGTCTCTCGCCTCTCACTCTCGCTCTGCCTCTCGCCTCTCTCTCTCGATCTGCCTCTCGCCTCTCTCTCTCGATCTGCCTCTCGCCTCTCTCTCTCTCTCTCGATCTTCCTCTCGCCTCTCTCTCTCTCTCGATCTGCCTCTGGCCACTCTCTCTCTCGATCTGCCTCTCGCCTCTCTCTCTCTCTCGATCTGCTTCTCGCGTCTCTCTCTCACCTCTCGCTGTGTCTCTCTCTCTCTCTCTCTCCCCCTCTCTCAATCTGCCTCTCGCCTCTCCTTCTCTCAATCTGCCTCTGCCTCTCCCTCTCTAGATCTGCCTCTCCCTCTCTCGATCTGCCTCTCGCCTCTCTCGATCTGCCTCTCGCCTCTCTCGATCTGCCTCTCGCCTCTCTCGATCTGCCTCTCGCCTCTCTCGATCTGCCTCTCGCCTCTCTCGATCTGCCTCTCGCCTCTCTCGATCTGCCTCTCGCCTCTCTCTCACTCTGGATCTGCCTCTCGCTTCTTTCACTCTCGATCTGCCTCTCGCCTCTCTCTCTCGATCTGCCTCTCGCCTCTCTCTCTCGATCTGCCTCTCGCCTGTCCCTCACTCTCGATCTGCCTCTCGCCTGTCCCTCTCTCTCGATCTGCCTCTCGCCTGTCCCTCTCTCTCGATCTGCCTCTCGCCTGTCCCTCTCTCTCGATCTGCCTCTCGCCTGGCCCTCTCTCTCGATCTGCCTCTCGCCTGGCCCTCTCTCTCGATCTGCCTCTCGCCTGGCCCTCTCTCTCGATCTGCCTCTCGCCTGTCCCTCTCTCTCGATCTGCCTCTCGCCTGGCCCTCTCTCTCGATCTGCCTCTCGCCTGGCCCTCTCTCTCGATCTGCCTCTCGCCTGGCCCTCTCTCTCGATCTGCCTCTCGCCTGGCCCTCTCTCTCGATCTGCCTCTCGCCTGGCCCTCTCTCTCGATCTGCCTCTCGCCTGGCCCTCTCTCTCGATCTGCCTCTCGCCTGGCCCTCTCTCTCGATCTGCCTCTCGCCTGGCCCTCTCTCTCGATCTGCCTCTCGCCTGGCCCTCTCTCTCGATCTGCCTCTCGCCTGGCCCTCTCTCTCGATCTGCCTCTCGCCTGGCCCTCTCTCTCGATCTGCCTCTCGCCTGGCCCTCTCTCTCGATCTGCCTCTCGCCTGGCCCTCTCTCTCGATCTGCCTCTCGCCTGGCCCTCTCTCTCGATCTGCCTCTCGCCTGGCCCTCTCTCTCGATCTGCCTCTCGCCTGGCCCTCTCTCTCGATCTGCCTCTCGCCTGGCCCTCTCTCTCGATCTGCCTCTCGCCTGGCCCTCTCTCTCGATCTGCCTCTCGCCTGGCCCTCTCTCTCGATCTGCCTCTCGCCTGGCCCTCTCTCTCGATCTGCCTCTCGCCTGGCCCTCTCTCTCGATCTGCCTCTCGCCTGGCCCTCTCTCTCGATCTGCCTCTCGCCTGGCCCTCTCTCTCGATCTGCCTCTCGCCTGGCCCTCTCTCTCGATCTGCCTCTCGCCTGGCCCTCTCTCTCGATCTGCCTCTCGCCTGGCCCTCTCTCTCGATCTGCCTCTCGCCTGTCCCTCTCTCTCGATCTGCCTCTCGCCTGTCCCTCTCTCTCGATCTGACTCTCGCCTGTCCCTCTCTCTCGATCTGCCTCTCGCCTGTCCCTCTCTCTCGATCTGCCTCTCGCCTGTCCCTCTCTCTCGATCTGACTCTCGCCTGTCCCTCTCTCTCGATCTGACTCTCGCCTGTCCCTCTCTCTCGATCTGACTCTCGCCTGTCCCTCTCTCTCGATCTGACTCTCGCCTGTCCCTCTCTCTCGATCTGACTCTCGCCTGTCCCTCTCTCTCGATCTGACTCTCGCCTGTCCCTCTCTCTCGATCTGACTCTCGCCTGTCCCTCTCTCTCGATCTGACTCTCGCCTGTCCCTCTCTCTCGATCTGACTCTCGCCTGTCCCTCTCTCTCGATCTGACTCTCGCCTGTCCCTCTCTCTCGATCTGACTCTCGCCTGTCCCTCTCTCTCGATCTGACTCTCGCCTGTCCCTCTCTCTCGATCTGACTCTCGCCTGTCCCTCTCTCTCGATCTGACTCTCGCCTGTCCCTCTCTCTCGATCTGACTCTCGCCTGTCCCTCTCTCTCGATCTGACTCTCGCCTGTCCCTCTCTCTCGATCTGACTCTCGCCTGTCCCTCTCTCTCGATCTGACTCTCGCCTGTCCCTCTCTCTCGATCTGACTCTCGCCTGTCCCTCTCTCTCGATCTGACTCTCGCCTGTCCCTCTCTCTCGATCTGACTCTCGCCTGTCCCTCTCTCTCGATCTGACTCTCGCCTGTCCCTCTCTCTCGATCTGACTCTCGCCTGTCCCTCTCTCTCGATCTGACTCTCGCCTGTCCCTCTCTCTCGATCTGACTCTCGCCTGTCCCTCTCTCTCGATCTGACTCTCGCCTGTCCCTCTCTCTCGATCTGACTCTCGCCTGTCCCTCTCTCTCGATCTGACTCTCGCCTGTCCCTCTCTCTCGATCTGACTCTCGCCCTCTCTCTGTCTCTCTCTGTCTCTCTCTGTCTCTCTCTGTCTCTCTCTGTCTCTCTCTGTCTCTCTCTGTCTCTCTCTCTGTCTCTCTCTCTGTCTCTGTCTCTGTCTCTCTCTCTGTCTCTCTCTCGCCTCTCTCTGTCTCTGTTCCTCTCTCTCGATCTGTCTCTCTCTCCCTTTCTCTCGATCTGTCTCTCTCTCCCTCTCTCTCGATCTGTCTCCCTCTCCCTCTCTCTCGATCTGCCTCTCGCCTCTCTCTCTCGATCTGCCTCTCGCCTCTCTCTCTCGATCTGCCTCTCGCCTCTCTCTCTCGATCTGCCTCTCGCCTCTCTCTCTCGATCTGCCTCTCGCCTCTCTCTCTCGATCTGCCTCTCGCCTCTCTCTCTCGATCTGCCTCTCGCCTCTCTCTCTCGATCTGCCTCTCGCCTCTCTCTCTCGATCTGCCTCTCGCCTCTCTCTCTCGATCTGCCTCTCGCCTCTCTCTCTCGATCTGCCTCTCGCCTCTCTCTCTCGATCAGCCTCTCGCCTCTCTCTCTCGATCTGCCTCTCGCCTCTCTCTCTCGATCTGCCTCTCGCCTCTCTCTCGCGATCTGCCTCTCGCCTCTCTCTCTCGATCTGCCTCTCGCCTCTCTCTCTCGATCAGCCTCTCGCCTCTCTCTCTCGATCTGCCTCTCGCCTCTCTCTCTCGATCTGCCTCTCGCCTCTCTCTCTCGATCTGCCTCTCGCCTCTCTCTCTCGATCTGCCTCTCGCCTCTCTCTCTCGATCTGCCTCTCGCCTCTCTCTCTCGATCTGCCTCTCGCCTCTCTCTCTCGATCTGCCTCTCGCCTCTCTCTCTCGATCTGCCTCTCGCCTCTCTCTCTCGATCTGCCTCTCGCCTGTCCCTCACTCTCGATCTGCCTCTCGCCTGTCCCTCACTCTCGATCTGCCTCTCGCCTGTCCCTCTCTCTCGATCTGACTCTCGCCTGTCCCTCTCTCTCGATCTGACTCTCGCCTGTCCCTCTCTCTCGATCTGACTCTCGCCTGTCCCTCTCTCTCGATCTGACTCTCGCCTGTCCCTCTCTCTCGATCTGACTCTCGCCTGTCCCTCTCTCTCGATCTGACTCTCGCCTGTCCCTCTCTCTCGATCTGACTCTCGCCTGTCCCTCTCTCTCGATCTGACTCTCGCCTGTCCCTCTCTCTCGATCTGACTCTCGCCTGTCCCTCTCTCTCGATCTGACTCTCGCCTGTCCCTCTCTCTCGATCTGACTCTCGCCTGTCCCTCTCTCTCGATCTGACTCTCGCCTGTCCCTCTCTCTCGATCTGACTCTCGCCTGTCCCTCTCTCTCGATCTGCCTCTCGCCTGTCCCTCTCTCTCGATCTGCCTCTCGCCTGTCCCTCTCTCTCGATCTGCCTCTCGCCTGTCCCTCTCTCTCGATCTGCCTCTCGCCTGTCCCTCTCTCTCGATCTGACTCTCGCCTGTCCCTCTCTCTCGATCTGACTCTCGCCTGTCCCTCTCTCTCGATCTGACTCTCGCCCTCTCTCTGTCTCTCGCCCTCTCTCTGTCTCTCTGTCTCTCTCTGTCTCTCTCTGTCTCTCTCTGTCTCTCTCTGTCTCTCTCTGTCTCTCTCTGTCTCTCTCTGTCTCTCTCTGTCTCTCTCTGTCTCTTCTGGTCTCTCTCTCTGTCTCTCTCTCTGCCTCTCTCTCGCCTCTCTCTGTCTATCTCTGTGTCTCTCTCTCTCTCTTCCTCTCTCTCGATCTGTCTCTCTCTCCCTCTCTCTCGATCTGTCTCTCTCTCCCTCTCTCTCGATCTGTCTCCCTCTCCCTCTCTCTCGGTCTGCCTCTCCCTCTCTCTCGGTCTGCCTCTCGCCTCTCTCTCTCGATCTGCCTCTCGTCTCTCTCTCTCGATCTGCCTCTCGCCTCTCTCGATCTGCCTCTCGCCTCTCTCGATCTGCCTCTCGCCTCTCTCGATCTGCCTCTCGCCTCTCTCGATCTGCCTCTCGCCTCTCTCGATCTGCCTCTCGCCTCTCTCGATCTGCCTCTCGCCTCTCTCGATCTGCCTCTCGCCTCTCTCGATCTGCCTCTCGCCTCTCTCTCTGTCTCTCTCTGTCTCTCTCTCTGTCTCTCTCTCTGTCTCTCTCTCTGTCTCTCTCTCTGTCTCTCTCTCTGTCTCTCTCTCTGTCTCTCTCTCTGTCTCTCTCTCGCCTCTCTCTGTCTCTCTCTGTGTGTCTCTCTCTCGATCTGTCTCTCTCTCCCTCTCTCTCGATCTGTCTCCCTCTCCCTCTCTCTCGATCTGCCTCTCGCCTCTCTCTCTCGATCTGCCTCTCGCCTCTCTCGATCTGCCTCTCGCCTCTCTCGATCTGCCTCTCGCCTCTGTCGATCTGCCTCTCGCCTCTGTCGATCTGCCTCTCGCCTCTGTCGATCTGCCTCTCGCCTCTGTCGATCTGCCTCTCGCCTCTGTCGATCTGCCTCTCGCCTCTGTCGATCTGCCTCTCGCCTCTCTCGATCTGCCTCTCGCCTCTCTCGATCTGCCTCTCGCCTCTCTCGATCTGCCTCTCGCCTCTCTCGGTCTGCCTCTCGCCTCTCTCGGTCTGCCTCTCGCCTCTCTCGGTCTGCCTCTCGCCTCTCTCGGTCTGCCTCTCGCCTCTCTCGGTCTGCCTCTCGCCTCTCTCGGTCTGCCTCTCGCCTCTCTCGGTCTGCCTCTCGCCTCTCTCGGTCTGCCTCTCGCCTCTCTCGGTCTGCCTCTCGCCTCTCTCGGTCTGCCTCTCGCCTCTCTCGGTCTGCCTCTCGCCTCTCTCGGTCTGCCTCTCGCCTCTCTCGGTCTGCCTCTCGCCTCTCTCGTTCTGCCTCTCGCCTCTCTCGATCTGCCTCTCGCCTGTCCCTCACTCTCGATCTGCCTCTCGCCTCTCTCTCTCTTGCTTCTCTCTGTCTCTCTCTCGCCTCTCTCTCTCTCTCGATCTGCCTCTCGCCTCTCTCTCTCTCGATCTGCCTCTCGCCTCTCTCTCTCGATCAGCCTCTCGCCTCTCTCTCTCGATCAGCCTCTTGCCTCTCTCTCTCGATCAGCCTCTCGCCTCTCTCTCTCGATCAGCCTCTCGCCTCTCTCTCTCGATCAGCCTCTCGCCTCTCTCTCGATCTGCCTCTCGCCTCTCTCTCTCGATCTGCCTCTCGCCTCTCTCTCTCGATCTGCCTCTCGCCTCTCTCTTTCGATCTGCCTCTCGCCTCTCTCTCTCTCGATCTGCCTCTCGCCCTCTCTCTGTCTCTCTCTCTGTCTCTCTCTCTGTCTCTCTCTCTGTCTCTCTCTCTGTCTCTCTCTCTGTCTCTCTCTCTGTCTCTCTCTCTGTCTCTCTCTCTGTCTCTCTCTCTGTCTCCCTCTCTCTCGATCTGCCTCTCTCTCCCTCTCTCTCGATCTGCCTCTCGTCTCTCCCTCGATCTGCCTCTCGCCTTTCTCATTCTCGATCTGCTTCTCGCCTTTCTCTCTGTCGATATGCCTCTCGCCTCTCTCTCTCTCTGCCTCTCGCCTCTCTCTCTGTCTCTCTCTCTGTCTCTCTCTCTGTCTCTCTCTCTGTCTCTCTCTCTGTCTCTCTCTCTGTCTCTCTCTCTCTCCCTCTCTCTCTCTCCCTCTCTCTCGATCTGCCTCTCTCCCTCTCTCTCGATCTGCCTCTCGTCTCTCCCTCGATCTGCCTCTCGCCTTTCTCATTCTCGATCTGCTTCTCGCCTTTCTCTCTGTCGATATGCCTCTCGCCTCTCTCTCTCTCTGTCTCTCTCTCTGTCTCTCTCTCTGTCTCTCTCTCTGTCTCTCTCTCTGTCTCTCTCTCGCCTCTCTCTGTGTGTGTGTCTGTCTCTCTCTCTCTCTCGATCTGTCTCTCTCTCCCTCTCTCTCGATGTGCCTTTCCCTCTCTCTCGATCTGCCTCTCGCCTCTCTCTCGATCTGCCTCTCGCCTCTCGCCTCTCTCTCTGTCTCTCTCTCTGTCTCTGTCTCTGTCTCTCTCTCGCCTCTCTCTGTGTGTGTCTCTCTCTCCCTCTCTCTCGATCTGTCTCTCTCTCTCTCTCGATCTGTCTCTCTCTCTTTCTCGATCTGTCTCTCTCTCCCTCTCTCTCGATGTGCCTTTCCCTCTCTCTCGATCTGCCTCTCGCCTCTCTCTCGATCTGCCTCTCGCCTCTCTCTCTCGATCTGCCTCTCGCCTCTCTCTCTCGATCTGCCTCTCGCCTCTCTCTCTCGATCTGCCTCTCGCCTCTCTCTCTCGATCTGCCTCTCGCCTCTCTCTCTCGATCTGCCTCTCGCCTCTCTCTCTCGATCTGCCTCTCGCCTCTCTCTCTCGATCTGCCTCTCGCCTCTCTCTCTCGATCTGCCTCTCGCCTCTCTCTCTCTCGATCTGCCTCTCGCCCTCTCTCTGTCTCTCTCTCTGTCTCTCTCTCTGTCTCTCTCTCTGTCTCTCTCTCTGTCTCTCTCTCTGTCTCTCTCTCTGTCTCTCTCTCTGTCTCTCTCTCTGTCTCCCTCTCTCTCGATCTGCCTCTCTCTCCCTCTCTCTCGATCTGCCTCTCGTCTCTCCCTCGATCTGCCTCTCGCCTTTCTCATTCTCGATCTGCTTCTCGCCTTTCTCTCTGTCGATATGCCTCTCGCCTCTCTCTGTCTCTGCCTCTCGCCTCTCTCTCTGTCTCTCTCTCTGTCTCTCTCTCTGTCTCTCTCTCTGTCTCTCTCTCTGTCTCTCTCTCTGTCTCTCTCTCTGTCTCTCTCTCTCTCTCCCTCTCTCTCGATCTGCCTCTCTCTCCCTCTCTCTCGATCTGCCTCTCTCTGTCTCTCCCTCGATCTGCCTCTCGCCTTTCTCATTCTCGATCTGCTTCTCGCCTTTCTCTCTGTCGATATGCCTCTCGCCTCTCTCTCTCTCTGTCTCTCTCTGTCTCTCTCTCTGTCTCTCTCTCTGTCTCTCTCTCTGTCTCTCTCTCGCCTCTCTCTGTGTGTGTGTCTGTCTCTCTCTCTCTCTCGATCTGTCTCTCTCTCCCTCTCTCTCGATGTGCCTTTCCCTCTCTCTCGATCTGCTTCTCGCCTCTCTCTCGATCTGCCTCTCGCCTCTCTCTCTCGATCTGCCTCTCGCCTCTCTCTCTCGATCTGCCTCTCGCCTCTCTCTCTCGATCTGCCTCTCGCCTCTCTCTCTCGATCTGCCTCTCGCCTCTCTCTCTCGATCTGCCTCTCGCCTCTCTCTCTCGATCTGCCTCTCGCCTCTCTCTCTCGATCTGCCTCTCGCCTCTCTCTCTCGATCTGCCTCTCGCCTCTCTCTCTCGATCTGCCTCTAGCCTCTCTCTCTCGATCTGCCTCTCGCCTCTCACTCTCGATCTGCCTCTCGCCTCTCTCTCACGATCTGCCTCTCGCCTCTCTCTCTCGATCTGCCTCTCGCCTCTCTCTCTCGATCTGCCTCTCGCCTCTCTCTCTCGATCTGCCTCTCGCCTCTCTCTCTCGATCTGCCTCTCGCCTCTCTCTCTCGATCTGCCTCTCGCCTCTCTCTCTCGATCTGCCTCTCGCCTCTCTCTCTCGATCTGCCTCTCGCCTCTCTCTCTCGATCTGCCTCTCGCCTCTCTCTCTCGATCTGCCTCTCGCCTCTCTCTCTCGATCTGCCTCTCGCCTCTCTCTCTCGATCTGCCTCTCGCCTCTCTCTCTCGATCTGCCTCTCGCCTCTCTCTCTCGATCTGCCTCTCGCCTCTCTCTCTCGATCTGCCTCTCGCCTCTCTCTCTCGATCTGCCTCTCGCCTCTCTCTCTCGATCTGCCTCTCGCCTCTCTCTCTCGATCTGCCTCTCGCCTCTCTCTCTCGATCTGCCTCTCGCCTCTCTCTCTGTCGATATGCCTCTCGCCTCTCTCTCTCTCTCTGCCTCTCGCCTCTCGCCTCTCTCTCTGTCTCTCTCTCTGTCTCTGTCTCTGTCTCTCTCTCGCCTCTCTCTCGATCTGTCTCTCTCTCCCTCTCTCTCGATCTGTCTCTCTCTCTCTCTCGATCTGTCTCTCTCTCTCTCTCGATCTGTCTCTCTCTCTTTCTCGATCTGTCTCTCTCTCCCTCTCTCTCGATGTGCCTTTCCCTCTCTCTCGATCTGCCTCTCGCCTCTCTCTCTCGATCTGCCTCTCGCCTCTCTCTCTCGATCTGCCTCTCGCCTCTCTCTCTCGATCTGCCTCTCGCCTCTCTCTCGATCTGCCTCTCGCCTCTCTCTCTCGATCTGCCTCTCGCCTCTCTCTCTCGATCTGCCTCTCGCCTCTCTCTCGATCTGCCTCTCGCCTCTCTCTCTCGATCTGCCTCTCGCCTCTCTCTCTGTCGATATGCCTCTCGCCTCTCTCTCTCTCTGCCTCTCGCCTCTCTCTCTGTCTCTGTCTCTGTCTCTCTCTCTGTCTCTCTCTCTGTCTCTCTCTCGCCTCTCTGTGTGTGTGTGTCTCTCTCTCCCTCTCTCTCGATCTGTCTCTCTCTCTTTCTCGATCTGTCTCTCTCTCTCCCTCTCTCTCGATGTGCCTTTCCCTCTCTCTCGATCTGCCTCTCGCCTCTCTCTCGATCTGCCTCTCGCCTCTCTCTCTCGATCTGCCTCTCGCCTCTCTCTCTCGATCTGCCTCTCGCCTCTCTCTCTCGATCTGCCTCTCGCCTCTCTCTCGATCTGCCTCTTCGCCTCTGTCTCTCTCGATCTGCCTTTCGCCTCTCTCTCTCTCGATCTGCCTCTCGCCTCTCTCTCTCTCTCGATCTGCCTCTCGCCTCTCTCTCTCTCTCGATCTGCCTATGGCCTCTCTCTCTCTCGATCTGCCTCTCGCCTCTCTCTCTCTCTCGATCTGCTTCTCGCGTCTCTCTCTCGCCTCTCGCTGTGTCTCTCTCTCTCTCTCTCTCCCCCTCTCTCAATCTGCCTCTCGCCTCTCCTTCTCTCAATCTGCCTCTGCCTCTCCCTCTCTCGATCTGCCTCTCGCCTCTCCCTCTCTCGATCTGCCTCTCGCCTCTCCCTCTCTCGATCTGCCTCTCGCCTCTCCCTCTCTCGATCCTCCACTCCCTCTCTCGATCTGTCTTTCGCCTCCCTCTCTCGATCTGCCTTTCGCCTCTCTCTCTCGATCTGCCTCTCTCTCTCTTGATCTGCCTCTCGCCTCTCTCTCTCTCGATCTGCCTCTCGCCTCTCTCTCTCTCGATCTGCCTCTCGCCTCTCTCTCTCTCGATCTGCCTCTCGCCTCTCTCTCTCTCGATCTGCCTCTCGCCTCTCTCTCTCTCGATCTGCCTCTCGCCTCTCTCTCTCTCTCTCTTGCTTCTCTCTGTCTCTCTCTCGCCTCTCGCTGTGTCTCTCTCTCACTCTCGATCTGCCTCTCGCCTCTCTCTCTCTCTCGATCTGCCTCTCGCCTCTCTCTCTCTCTCTCTCTGCCTCTCGCCTCTCTCTCTCTCTCGATCTGCTTCTCGCGTCTCTCTCTCGCCTCTCGCTGTGTCTCTCTCTCTCTCTCTCTCCCCCTCTCTCAATCTGCCTCTCGCCTCTCCTTCTCTCGATCTGCCTCTCGCCTCTCCCTCTCTCGATCTGCCTCTCGCCTCTCCCTCTCTCGATCTGCCTCTCGCCTCTCCCTCTCTCGATCTGCCTCTCGCCTCTTCCTCTCTCGATCCTCCACTCCCTCTCTCGATCTGTCTTTCGCCTCCCTCTCTCGATCTGCCTTTCGCCTCTCTCTCTCGATCTGCCTCTCTCTCTCTTGATCTGCCTCTCGCCTCTCTCTCTCTCGATCTGCCTCTCGCCTCTCTCTCTCTCGATCTGCCTCTCGCCTCTCTCTCTCTCTCTCTTGCTTCTCCCTGTCTCTCTCTCGCCTCTCGCTGTGTCTCTCTCTCTCTCGCGATCTGCCTCTCGCCTCTCTCTCTCTCGATCTGCCTCTCGCCTCTCTCTCTCTCTCTCTGCCTCTCGCCTCTCTCTCTCTCGATCTGCCTCACGCCTCTCTCTCTCTCGATTTGCCTCTCGCCTCTCTCTCTCTCTCTCTTGCTTCTCTCTGTCTCTCTCTCGCCTCTCGCTGTGTCTCTCTCTCTCTCTCCCTCTCTCTCGATCTGCCTCTCGTCTCTCTCTCTCTATCTGCCTCTCGCCTCTCTCTCGCGATCTGCCTCTCGCCTCCCTCTCGCGATCTGCCTCTCGCCTCTCTCTCTCGATCTGCCTCTCGCCTCTCTCTCTCGATCTGCCACTCGCCTCTCTCTCTCGATCTGCCTCTCGCCTCTCTCTCTCGATCTGCCTCTCGCCTCTCTCTCTCGATCTGCCTCTCGCCTCTCTCTCGCGATCTGCCTCTCGCCTCTCTCTCGCGATCTGCCTCTCGCCTCTCTCTCGCGATCTGCCTCTCGCCTCTCTCTCGCGATCTGCCTCTCGCCTCTCTCTCGCGATCTGCCTCTCGCCTCTCTCTCGCGATCTGCCTCTCGCCTCTCTCTCGCGATCTGCCTCTCGCCTCTCTCTCGCGATCTGCCTCTCGCCTCTCTCTCGCGATCTGCCTCTCGCCTCTCTCTCGCGATCTGCCTCTCGCCTCTCTCTCGCGATCTGCCTCTCGCCTCTCTCTCGCGATCTGCCTCTCGCCTCTCTCTCGCGATCTGCCTCTCGCCTCTCTCTCGCGATCTGCCTCTCGCCTCTCTCTCGCGATCTGCCTCTCGCCTCTCTCTCGCGATCTGCCTCTCGCATCTCTCTCGCGATCTGCCTCTCGCCTCTCTCTCTCGATCTGCCTCTCGCCTCTCTCTCTCGATCTGCCTCTCGCCTCTCTCTCTCGATCTGCCTCTCGCCTCTCTCTCTCGATCTGCCTCTAGCCTCTCTCTTTCGATCTGCCTCTAGCCTCTCTCTCTCGATCTGCCTCTCGCCTCTCTCTCTCGATCTGCCTCTCGCCTCTCTCTCTCGATCTGCCTCTCGCCTCTCTCTCTCGATCTGCCTCTCGCCTCTCTCTCTCGATCTGCCTCTCGCCTCTCTCTCTCGATCTGCCTCTCGCCTCTCTCTCTCGATCTGCCTCTCGCCTCTCTCTCTCGATCTGCCTCTCGCCTCTCTCTCTCGATCTGCCTCTCGCCTCTCTCTCTCGATCTGCCTCTCGTCTCTCTCTCTCGATCTGCCTCTCGCCTCTCTCTCTCGATCTGCCTCTCGCCTCTCTCTCTCGATCTGCCTCTCGCCTCTCTCTCTCGATCTGCCTCTCGCCTCTCTCTCTCGATCTGCCTCTCGCCTCTCTCTCTCGATCTGCCTCTCGCCTCTCTCTCTCGATCTGCCTCTCGCCTCTCTCTCTCGATCTGCCTCTCGCCTCTCTCTCTCGATCTGCCTCTCGCCTCTCTCTCTCGATCTGCCTCTCGCCTCTCTCTCTCGATCTGCCTCTCGCCTCTCTCTCTCGATATGCCTCTCGCCTCTCTCTCTCGATCTGCCTCTCGCCTCTCTCTCTCGATCTGCCTCTCGCCTCTCTCTCTGTCGATCTGCCTCTCGCCTCTCTCTCTCTCTCTGCCTCTCGCCTCTGGCCTCTCTCTCTGTCTCTCTCTCTGTCTCTGTCTCTGTCTCTCTCTCGCCTCTCTCTCGATCTGTCTCTCTCTCCCTCTCTCTCGATCTGTCTCTCTCTCTCTCTCGATCTGTCTCTCTCTCTCTCTCGATCTGTCTCTCTCTCTTTCTCGATTTGTCTTTCTCTCCCTCTCTCTCGATGTGCCTTTCCCTCTCTCTCGATCTGCCTCTCGCCTCTCTCTCTCGATCTGCCTCTCGCCTCTCTCTCTCGATCTGCCTCTCGCCTCTCTCTCTCGATCTGCCTCTCGCCTCTCTCTCTCGATCTGCCTCTCGCCTCTCTCTCTCGATCTGCCTCTCGCCTCTCTCTCGATCTGCCTCTCGCCTCTCTCTCTCGATCTGCCTCTCGCTTCTCTCTCGATCTGCCTCTAGCCTCTCTCTCTCGATCTGCCTCTCGCCTCTCTCTCTGTCGATATGCCTCTCGCCTCTCTCTCTCTCTGCCTCTCGCCTCTCTCTCTGTCTCTGTCTCTGTCTCTCTCTCTGTCTCTCTCTCTGTCTCTCTCTCGCCTCTCTGTGTGTGTGTGTCTCTCTCTCCCTCTCTCTCGATCTGTCTCTCTCTCTTTCTCGATCTGTCTCTCTCTCTCCCTCTCTCTCGATGTGCCTTTCCCTCTCTCTCGATCTGCCTCTCGCCTCTCTCTCGATCTGCCTCTCGCCTCTCTCTCTCGATCTGCCTCTCGCCTCTCTCTCTCGATCTGCCTCTCGCCTCTCTCTCTCGATCTGCCTCTCGCCTCTCTCTCGATCTGCCTCTTCGCCTCTGTCTCTCTCGATCTGCCTTTCGCCTCTCTCTCTCTCGATCTGCCTCTCGCCTCTCTCTCTCTCTCGATCTGCCTCTCGCCTCTCTCTCTCTCTCGATCTGCCTATGGCCTCTCTCTCTCTCGATCTGCCTCTCGCCTCTCTCTCTCTCTCGATCTGCTTCTCGCGTCTCTCTCTCGCCTCTCGCTGTGTCTCTCTCTCTCTCTCTCTCCCCCTCTCTCAATCTGCCTCTCGCCTCTCCTTCTCTCAATCTGCCTCTGCCTCTCCCTCTCTCGATCTGCCTCTCGCCTCTCCCTCTCTCGATCTGCCTCTCGCCTCTCCCTCTCTCGATCTGCCTCTCGCCTCTCCCTCTCTCGATCCTCCACTCCCTCTCTCGATCTGTCTTTCGCCTCCCTCTCTCGATCTGCCTTTCGCCTCTCTCTCTCGATCTGCCTCTCTCTCTCTTGATCTGCCTCTCGCCTCTCTCTCTCTCGATCTGCCTCTCGCCTCTCTCTCTCTCGATCTGCCTCTCGCCTCTCTCTCTCTCGATCTGCCTCTCGCCTCTCTCTCTCTCGATCTGCCTCTCGCCTCTCTCTCTCTCGATCTGCCTCTCGCCTCTCTCTCTCTCTCTCTTGCTTCTCTCTGTCTCTCTCTCGCCTCTCGCTGTGTCTCTCTCTCACTCTTGATCTGCCTCTCGCCTCTCTCTCTCTCTCGATCTGCCTCTCGCCTCTCTCTCTCTCTCTCTCTGCTTCTCGCCTCTCTCTCTCTCGATCTGACTCTCGCCTCTCTCTCTCTCTCTCTTGCTTCTCTCTGTCTCTCTCTCGCCTCTCGCTGTGTCTCTCTCTCTCTCTCGATCTGCCTCTCGCCTCTCTCTCTCTCGATCTGCCTCTCGCCTCTCTCTCTCTCTCTCTGCCTCTCGCCTCTCTCTCTCTCGATCTGCCTCTCGCCTCTCTCTCTCTCGATTTGCCTCTCGCCTCTCTCTCTCTCTCTCTTGCTTCTCTCTGTCTCTCTCTCGCCTCTCGCTGTGTCTCTCTCTCTCTCTCCCTCTCTCTCGATCTGCCTCTCGTCTCTCTCTCTCTATCTGCCTCTCGCCTCTCTCTCGCGATCTGCCTCTCGCCTCTCTCTCGCGATCTGCCTCTCGCCTCTCTCTCGCGATCTGCCTCTCGCCTCTCTCTCGCGATCTGCCTCTCGCCTCTCTCTCGCGATCTGCCTCTCGCCTCTCTCTCGCGATCTGCCTCTCGCCTCTCTCTCGCGATCTGCCTCTCGCCTCTCTCTCGCGATCTGCCTCTCGCCTCTCTCTCGCGATCTGCCTCTCGCCTCTCTCTCGCGATCTGCCTCTCGCCTCTCTCTCGCGATCTGCCTCTCGCCTCTCTCTCGCGATCTGCCTCTCGCCTCTCTCTCGCGATCTGCCTCTCGCCTCTCTCTCGCGATCTGCCTCTCGCCTCTCTCTCGCGATCTGCCTCTCGCCTCTCTCTCGCGATCTGCCTCTCGCCTCTCTCTCGCGATCTGCCTCTCGCCTCTCTCTCGCGATCTGCCTCTCGCCTCTCTCTCGCGATCTGCCTCTCGCCTCTCTCTCGCGATCTGCCTCTCGCCTCTCTCTCGCGATCTGCCTCTCGCCTCTCTCTCGCGATCTGCCTCTCGCCTCTCTCTCGCGATCTGCCTCTCGCCTCTCTCTCGCGATCTGCCTCTCGCCTCTCTCTCGCGATCTGCCTCTCGCCTCTCTCTCGCGATCTGCCTCTCGCCTCTCTCTCGCGATCTGCCTCTCGCCTCTCTCTCGCGATCTGCCTCTCGCCTCTCTCTCGCGATCTGCCTCTCGCCTCTCTCTCGCGATCTGCCTCTCGCCTCTCTCTCGCGATCTGCCTCTCGCCTCTCTCTCGCAATCTGCCTCTCGCCTCTCTCTCGCGATCTGCCTCTCGCCTCTCTCTCGCGATCTGCCTCTCGCCTCTCTCTCGCGATCTGCCTCTCGCCTCTCTCTCGCGATCTGCCTCTCGCCTCTCTCTCGCGATCTGCCTCTCGCCTCTCTCTCGCGATCTGCCTCTCGCCTCTCTCTCTGTCGATATGCCTCTCGCCTCTCTCTCTCTCTGCCTCTCGCCTCTCGCCTCTCTCTCTGTCTCTGTCTCTGTCTCTCTCTCTGTCTCTCTCTCTGTCTCTCTCTCTGTCTCTCTCTCGCCTCTCTCTCGATCTGTCTCTCTCTCTTTCTCGATCTGTCTCTCTCTCTCCCTCTCTCTCGATGTGCCTTTCCCTCTCTCTCGATCTGCCTCTCGCCTCTCTCTCGATCTGCCTCTCGCCTCTCTCTCTCGATCTGCCTCTCGCCTCTCTCTCTCGATCTGCCTCTTCGCCTCTGTCTCTCTCGATCTGCCTTTCGCCTCTCTCTCTCTCGATCTGCCACTCGCCTCTCTCTCTCTCTCGATCTGCCTCTCGCCTCTCTCTCTCTCTCGATCTGCCTATGGCCTCTCTCTCTCTCGATCTGCCTCTCGCCTCTCTCTCTCTCTCGATCTGCTTCTCGCGTCTCTCTCTCGCCTCTCGCTGTTTCTCTCTCTCTCTCTCTCTCTCTCCCCCTCTCTCAATCTGCCTCTCGCCTGTCCTCTCAATCTGCCTCTGCCTCTCCCTCTCTCGATCTGCCTCTCGCCTCTCCCTCTCTCGATCTGCCTCTCGCCTCTCCCTCTCTCGATCTGCCTCTCGCCTCTTCCTCTCTCGATCCTCCACTCCCTCTCTCGATCTGTCTTTCGCCTCCCTCTCTCGATCTGCCTTTCGCCTCTCTCTCTCGAACTGCCTCTCTCTCTCTTGATCTGCCTCTCGCCTCTCTCTCTCTCGATCTGCCTCTCGCCTCTCTCTCTCTCGATCTGCCTCTCGCCTCTCTCTCTCTCTCTCTTGCTTCTCTCTGTCTCTCTCTCGCCTCTCGCTGTGTCTCTCTCTCTCTCTCGATCTGCCTCTCGCCTCTCTCTCTCTCGATCTGCCTCTCGCCTCTCTCTCTCTGCCTCTGCCTCTCGCCTCTCTCTCTCTCGATCTGCCTCTCGCCTCTCTCTCTCTCGATTTGCCTCTCGCCTCTCTCTCTCTCTCTCTTGCTTCTCTCTGTCTCTCTCTCGCCTCTCGCTGTGTCTCTCTCTCTCTCTCCCTCTCTCTCGATCTGCCTCTCGTCTCTCTCTCTCTATCTGCCTCTCGCCTCTCTCTCGCGATCTGCCTCTCGCCTCCCTCTCGCGATCTGCCTCTCGCCTCTCTCTCTCGATCTGCCTCTCGCCTCTCTCTCTCGATCTGCCTCTCGCCTCTCTCTCTCGATCTGCCTCTCGCCTCTCTCTCGCGATCTGCCTCTCGCCTCTCTCTCGCGATCTGCCTCTCGCCTCTCTCTCTCGATCTGCCTCTCGCCTCTCTCTCTCGATCTGCCTCTCGCCTCTCTCTCTCGATCTGCCTCTCGCCTCTCTCTCGCGATCTGCCTCTCGCCTCTCTCTCGCGATCTGCCTCTCGCCTCTCTCTCGCGATCTGCCTCTCGCCTCTCTCTCGCGATCTGCCTCTCGCCTCTCTCTCGCGATCTGCCTCTCGCCTCTCTCTCGCGATCTGCCTCTCGCCTCTCTCTCTCGATCTGCCTCTCGCCTCTCTCTCGCGATCTGCCTCTCGCCTCTCTCTCGCGATCTGCCTCTCGCCTCTCTCTCGCGATCTGCCTCTCGCCTCTCTCTCGCGATCTGCCTCTCGCCTCTCTCTCGCGATCTGCCTCTCGCCTCTCTCTCGCGATCTGCCTCTCGCCTCTCTCTCGCGATCTGCCTCTCGCCTCTCTCTCGCGATCTGCCTCTCGCCTCTCTCTGGCGATCTGCCTCTCGCCTCTCTCTGGCGATCTGCCTCTCGCCTCTCTCTCGCGATCTGCCTCTCGCCTCTCTCTCGCGATCTGCCTCTCGCCTCTCTCTCTCGATCTGCCTCTCGCCTCTCTCTCGCGATCTGCCTCTCGCCTCTCTCTCGCGATCTGCCTCTCGCCTCTCTCTCGCGATCTGCCTCTCGCCTCTCTCTCGCGATCTGCCTCTCGCCTCTCTCTCGCGATCTGCCTCTCGCCTCTCTCTCGCGATCTGCCTCTCGCCTCTCTCTCGCGATCTGCCTCTCGCCTCTCTCTCGCGATCTGCCTCTCGCCTCTCTCTCGCGATCTGCCTCTCGCCTCTCTCTCGCGATCTGCCTCTCGCCTCTCTCTCGCGATCTGCCTCTCGCCTCTCTCTCGCGATCTGCCTCTCGCCTCTCTCTCGCGATCTGCCTCTCGCCTCTCTCTCTCTCTCTTGCTTCTCTCTGTCTCTCTCTCGCCTCTCGCTGTGTCTCTCTCTCTCTCTCGATCTGCCTCTCGCCTCTCTCTCTCTCTCGATCTGCCTCTCGCCTTTCTCTCTCTCTCGATCTGCCTCTCGCCTCTCTCTCTCTCTCTGCCTCTCGCCTCTCTCTCTCTCTCTGCCTCTCTCCTCTCTCTCTCTCGATCTGCCTCTCGCCTCTCTCTCTCTCGATTTGCCTCTCGCCTCTCTGTCTCTCTCTCGCCTCTCGCTGTGTCTCTCTCTCTCTCTCCCTCTCTCTCGATCTGCCTCTCGTCTCTCTCTCTCTATCTGCCTCTCGCCTCTCTCTCGCGATCTGCCTCTCGCCTCCCTCTCGCGATCTGCCTCTCGCCTCCCTCTCGCGATCTGCCTCTCGCCTCTCTCTCTCGATCTGCCTCTCGCCTCTCTCTCTCGATCTGCCTCTCGCCTCTCTCTCTCGATCTGCCTCTCGCCTCTCTCTCTCGATCTGCCTCTCGCCTCTCTCTCTCGATCTGCCTCTCGCCTCTCTCTCTCGATCTGCCTCTCGCCTCTCTCTCGCGATCTGCCTCTCGCCTCTCTCTCGCGATCTGCCTCTCGCCTCTCTCTCGCGATCTGCCTCTCGCCTCTCTCTCGCGATCTGCCTCTCGCCTCTCTCTCGCGATCTGCCTCTCGCCTCTCTCTCGCGATCTGCCTCTCGCCTCTCTCTCGCGATCTGCCTCTCGCCTCTCTCTCGCGATCTGCCTCTCGCCTCTCTCTCGCGATCTGCCTCTCGCCTCTCTCTCGCGATCTGCCTCTCGCCTCTCTCTCGCGATCTGCCTCTCGCCTCTCTCTCGCGATCTGCCTCTCGCCTCTCTCTCGCGATCTGCCTCTCGCCTCTCTCTCGCGATCTGCCTCTCGCCTCTCTCTCGCGATCTGCCTCTCGCCTCTCTCTCGCGATCTGCCTCTCGCCTCTCTCTCGCGATCTGCCTCTCGCCTCTCTCTCGCGATCTGCCTCTCGCCTCTCTCTCGCGATCTGCCTCTCGCCTCTCTCTCGCGATCTGCCTCTCGTCTCTCTCTCTCGATCTGCCTCTCGCCTCTCTCTCTCTCTCTTGCTTCTCTCTGTCTCTCTCTCGCCTCTCGCTGTGTCTCTCTCTCTCGATCTGCCTCTCGCCTCTCTCTCTCTCTCGATCTGCCTCTCGCCTCTCTCTCTCTCTCGATCTGCCTCTCGCCTCTCTCTCTCTCTCTGCCTCTCGCCTCTCTCTCTCTCTCTCTCTGCCTCTCTCCTCTCTCTCTCTCGATCTGCCTCTCGCCTCTCTCTCTCTCGATTTGCCTCTCGCCTCTCTGTCTCTCTCTCGCCTCTCGCTGTGTCTCTCTCTCTCCCTCTCTCTCGATCTGCCTCTCGTCTCTCTCTCTCTATCTGCCTCTCGCCTCTCTCTCGCGATCTGCCTCTCGCCTCCCTCTCGCGATCTGCCTCTCGCCTCCCTCTCGCGATCTGCCTCTCGCCTCTCTCTCTCGATCTGCCTCTCGCCTCTCTCTCTCGATCTGCCTCTCGCCTCTCTCTCTCGATCTGCCTCTCGCCTCTCTCTCTCGATCTGCCTCTCGCCTCTCTCTCTCGATCTGCCTCTCGCCTCTCTCTCTCGATCTGCCTCTCGCCTCTCTCTCACGATCTGCCTCTCGCCTCTCTCTCTCGATCTGCCTCTCGCCTCTCTCTCTCGATCTGCCTCTCGCCTCTCTCTCTCGATCTGCCTCTCGCCTCTCTCTCTCGATCTGCCTCTCGCCTCTCTGTCTCGATCTGCCTCTCGCCTCTCTGTCTCGATCTGCCTCTCGCCTCTCTGTCTCGATCTGCCTCTCGCCTCTCTGTCTCGATCTGCCTCTCGCCTCTCTGTCTCGATCTGCCTCTCGCCTCTCTGTCTCGATCTGCCTCTCGCCTCTCTCTCTCGATCTGCCTCTCGCCTCTCTCTCTCGATCTGCCTCTCGCCTCTCTCTCTCGATCTGCCTCTCGCCTCTCTCTCTCGATCTGCCTCTCGCCTCTCTCTCTCGATCTGCCTCTCGCCTCTCTCTCTCGATCTGCCTCTCGCCTCTCTCTCTCTCGATCTGCCTCTCGCCTCTCTCTCTCGATCTGCCTCTCGCCTCTCTCTCTCGATCTGCCTCTCGCCTCTCTCTCTCGATCTGCCTCTCGCCTCTCTCTCTCGATCTGCCTCTCGCCTCTCTCTCTCGATCTGCCTCTCGCCTCTCTCTCTCGATCTGCCTCTCGCCTCTCTCTCTCTCGATCTGCCTCTCGCCTCTCTCTCTCGATCTGCCTCTCGCCTCTCTCTCTCGATCTGCCTCTCGCCTCTCTCTCTCGATCTGCC